>PVIJ01021555.1:0-18242 GCA_004024925.1 Scalopus aquaticus | reverse complement strand
GATGTGTCTTTCAAGATTTTGCTGAGATGTATGTCGTGTAGAGTTTTGCCTATATTTTTTTCTATACATTTTATGGTTTCAGGTCTTACATCCAGGTCTTTTATCCATTTTGAGTTGACTTTTGTGCAGGTTGTGGGGTAGTAGTCTAGCTTCGTTTTTTTGCATGTGGCTGTCCAGTTTTCCCAGCACCATTTATTGAATAGACTGTCCTTGTTCCACTGCATTTTCTTTGCTCCTTTGTCAAAGATTAGTTGTTCATAGATATGTGACTTTAATTCTGGATATTCTATTCGGTTCCATTGGTCTTTCTGTCTGTTTTTGTTCCAGTACCATGCTGTTTTAATTATTATGGCTCTGTAGTATAGTTTGAAATCAGGGAGTGAAATTCCTCCGTTTTCTTTCCTTTTAGTTAGTAGGGCTTTAGCTCTGTGAGGTTTTTTGTGGTTCCATATGAATTTCATGAGTAGTCGATCTATTTTTTTGAAGAATGTCATTGAGATTTTTATTGGAATAGCATTGAATCTGTAAATTGCTTTTGGTAGGATTGCCATTTTGATAATGTTAATCCTTCCAATCCATGAGCAAGGGATGCCTTTCCATCTTCTTGTGCTTCTTCTGTTTCTTTCAACAGAGTTTTGTACTTTTCTTTGTACAAGTCCTTTATGTCTTTTGTTAGATTTATTCCCAGATATTTGATTTTTTTTGGTTTCGATTTTGAAGGGGATGGATATTTTAATTTCTTCTTCATATTGGGTGTTTGCATATAGGAAGGCTACTGATTTTTGTGCATTGATTTTGTATCCTGCTACTTTACTGAACTGGTCTATTATTTTTAGTAGTTTTTCTATGGAGTTTTTAGGATTTTGTATATATATTATCATATCATCTGCAAATAGAAACAGTTTAATTTCTTCTTTTCCTGTATGGATCCCTTGAATGTCTTTCTCTTGTCTAATTGCTCTGGCTAGGACTTCCAGTATTAACTTGTGAGTTTTATGTGCACTTGACTTGGAATATTAGATATAGCTACTGTAAAATAGCTATTTAAAAAAAGTCAGTTGATAAAATAGCTCCCAAAAAAGTCAGTTGAGCCAGCTGTGTTCTGATGAATTTTCAAAGACCCAGAGTTCATACTTGTGCTCTGTCACCCACAGTATCTTCCCTCACCCAGAAAGCCCCGAATGTGGGGGCCTCCTTGGTGACACAACAGGTTAAGTGCTGTACTGTGGAGCTGTTGGTGACTGCAGCGCAAGTTCGATTCCCTGGAAGGGGAGATTCCCACATGGTCCAGCAGACCTCTCCTGCCTTACCCACTGCTCCCCTCAGCGGTGTATTTTGGTTGAGCTGCCTGTTCTGCTCCCCACTCTGTCTCTGGTGAGCTCTCTCACTGCCCCACACCTCTGGCCTGAACCCCAGCTTGTATGCAAAAATAATAATAAATCTTCAAAAAAAAAAAAGCCCAGAATGGTTCACCAGAGGTTTTGCATTCCAGCTAGCAGGAGGGTAGAAGGGTCAAGGGTGGGAGGGTACATTCCTATTTCAAAGTTAAAGAAGTACTTTTCCTTTGGCCAAAACTTAGAGGGCTCTTCAACTTGCACTGGTAGACTGGAAATAGAGTCTTTAGCTGAGTAACCCTGTGGTCTGAGAAAAATTCTCTTGCTGGCTAAGAAGGGAAGACAGTTATGGGGAAACTAACAGTCTCTGCCACACCACTGGGAGTTCCTATCCTGGGTAATCAAATTAACACGTTTACTTGGTGATTACATTGGAATTAGTCCTATGTCAGGCAGCACAAGGGGTTCATGAAGAAGGTAAAACTAATGGACAAAGCTATTACCTTGTACCATAGTTTAAATATAAAATTAGTAATTTGTACAAAGAAATCTCTTTTTACAGGAGGATCTGAAGTGATCTTCAACAAGTAAGATTTGAGCAGGAACTTAAAATTACATAATGTTTGATTAAGAGAACAAGTATGGAAACTTCAAGTGCAGAAGTTAGCAAGTGGGAGAACATGTGTTTTCTGGGGACAGTAAAATGTGGTTTGGCAGGAACAGATTTATATATGAAATTAACTAGCATTGAAACTAGCTGTATTGTCTAGAGCCATGCTCTTGTGAGCCTTGAATGGGAAGCCAAGTAATTTTTTTGTTTTTTGTATCTTTTACATTATGTACTCCCTTTGGGTAACCTGCCACCAATTCACCCGTGACCTATCACCGTAGTCCCTTGTGCTCTTTTCTACCCCATTTCGAGCCCTTATCCTCCCCCTCCCTCAGAGTGTCTCTCTCTTGTTTGGTTCCCCTATATTCCAATTATAAGTGAAACCATTTGATATTTTTCTTTCTTTCTGGCTTATTTTACTGAGCATGATCCCTTCTAGTAACCAAGTCATTTTATGTATGTGTTCTTGTTTTATTTTGGGTTTTTTGATTTGCACATGAATTTCTGTAGGCAGTTGGTTTTTCTTAGTGTTTTTGAGTATGAGTGCAGTACTGTCAAAGCATGCTTCATCTGATAGTGTATTTAAAAGAAATTTAATAGAAAAGATTCTAGAGGTAGGTAATAGGCCAACAACGAGACTACCTATTTGTGGCAGTGGATATGAAAAACAGAGGTTGATGGAAGTGGTTTTTTGAAAAAGTAATTGGAGAACCATATCAAGAGAACATAAACATTGAGATGTCTTAGTATAAATGGTGAAGAACCACAGTATGACTTCTGTGAGGCCATTCTTATCAGTCAGTGTTGCAGATATGTAGTGCATATCATCTATGTGGATTATGTTTTATAGGGATATTCACTACTAAAAACATGTAGAATACAGTCAATTAAAAGTTTATTTTTTCAAGAATAAAGAGTTTTAGAAATTTCTATTCATTTCAAATTTAATATACTAAAGTTTTGTTGTAATACTCAATCCGGGGTTATTTTCCTATCATAAATTGAATATATAAGATAAAGAATGGTGAAAAGTAATAGATTTCTATAACATAATAGCTACTAAAAGTCATTGAAATGTTAACATCTTGGAATTTATCCTAAGGAAAGAATTATACTTAGAAACAAAATAAGGGAATTATCAGGTAAGTGATGTATTGTAAACTACATGGAACATCATGCAGCCATTAAAAACACTATTTAAAAAGTAGAAATATGGGGGCAGGGGGGGTGTGCGGTTTCCCTGGTGGCCTAGGGGTTAAGTCTCAGCACTGTCATCACTTCAGCCTGAGTTTGATCCCAGGGAGCTGTCCCACATATGGTGCAGCAGACTTCTCCTGTCTCACCTGCTGCTCCCCTCAGCAGTAAATTTCAGTCAGTCCACCTGTTCTGCTCCCCACTCTGTCTCTGGTGAATCCTCTCACCACCCTCCCCCCCGCCCCGCCCCGCACCTCTGGCCTACACCCCAGTTCTTCTACATAAAAATAAATAAAATAAAAAAAAATAGAAATATGAAAAACATTTGCTATAATGAGTGAAAAAAGAATATAAAATTATGCTACTACTGAAACAACTCTAAAAAATTATATGCATACTGACAAAAACTAGATAATATATAAAACTAGTTATGGAACATTAGTAAAATATACATGACACTTTAAAATAATTTTACCTTTTTTGGCATTTAAAAATTATGCAAATTTAAATGATGTTTCTTTTCTCTGTTATGTATGCCCTCTCTCCACTTCCCAAAGTTAAATGTATGTCTTTGGCTTTTCTTTTTTTTCCCCCTCACCAAAATAATATAGCATCATCTTATTCATTGGCAAAGAGCTACAGGGGTTTATGACAACGAGCAGAAATTTCCCTATTTGTGAACACAGAAAATTTCTCCTGTGGCTTATTTTAGAATTTTTATAGATTTTTTTTGGATGGGGGGGCACACTTCTTTTTAACTGAATGGGCTTCTGATTACATCATTTAATCATTTCTGTATCTAACCTGTAACACTTTCAAATTTAAGAGTGTTTTTAACCTATTTGGGATATCTTTTATGTTATAGTTTAAAAAAAAATCACATCTGGTACCATTCATTCTGACTCTAAGACAGTGCTCTAATGAGTTTCCTCAAAAGATTTTTTATAAAAAATGCTGGAACTGTCTTGTCATAGTATATACCACTCACTAAATCTGTAATAGGTAAATATTTGAAGCCATAGTAATAATTTTTCATGCATATGATACCGTCTTAAGAATTCTGTTGTGGCTATATGCTTTATTGATCTCTGTGCCACTTCTGTGGCATGAAATGAAATGTATTATCCCACTTAAACCATTATGGTTTCCTTTTGAATTACATATTCACTACTTGATCCTGTCATAAAGTTTATTCCATTTTCTATAATGTGGTGTTCAGTCTTAAGATTTACTACTTTCCTTCTCAGTGCCATATCACATCAAAATAGGACAGGTCAATCAGAGCAGAAAACTTGGAAAGAAAAAACAACAGGCAGTTAAATTTTTAAGTAGTTGCTCTTCTGACTTATAGTATGTTTTCTGATTTGGGTTTTTGTTTTTTTTCCTTCTTTTTCTTTTTCTGGTCAGGAGTTAGGGAAATGAATCATTGCTATGTGTTGTGGGGACAGAAGGAAGGCATAGCATGGTAAACCTCAGCACCATCTTTACTTTGCTCTCTCTTTTTGGCTTCTGCAACAGCTTATTCCTGGCTTTCTTCCCACTGTTTTGCCTTTTTTTTCTTTTTAGGCTCTTTTGTTTAAATATTAGAATTATTTAAGGCTTGATACTAAGCCCTCTACTTTAAGCCCTCTACTCTTTTCACTTCAACTCTTATCTGAGGCATTTTCGTCTAGTTCTATGACTTTGCTAGTCATCCCTGGGCCAGTACTTTGCAAATTGATGACTACAGCTGAAATTCTGAGCTCCAGTCCTAGCCAGTCAGCTGCCTTAATGTAAACGTCACCTCACGTCCCCTCTCAAGTCTTTCACATGCTCCCTTAATCTTTCTTCATAAACCTGTCTCCATCTGTGAAGTTGCTTGTGCACATTACATGAGAATTGTCAACACTGTCTTTCCCTCACTCCTTCTCTCCATTTTCAGTATATCCATTTCCATTCTATATCCAAATTGTAAATAGAGTCTGTCGTCTTCACATCTCGTGCCCACTGCTGGTGACTCTATCTCAGACAATCTTATCTCATACCTAGAGTCCGAAAACCTGCTGTCTGGTTGTCCTCCAGTCTCATCACTCCCACTCCCACCATAATTCCTCATCTAGCAAGTAACTTCAAATAATTCTGTCTCTTCCTTGCTTTGAACTCTTCACTGGCTTCCCTGTGCCTTTAGGATGATACATTCTCTAGTCACGCTAGTTATCTTTTCTAGGGTTTTCTGACCACTTCTTACTTCAGGACTTCTTACATGCTCTTGCCACTCTACAGTGCTCTTTTCTCTATACTTGTTTGTTAGGTCCTTGACAAATTTTCTCTGATCTCCCCCCCACCCCCCAAGTCTGTTGTTAGATAATACATCTATTCTCCCCATCTTCCTGGTTTTCTTAAGTCCTAGCACCTAAGATAATGCTCAGGTATACCATAGATATTTTATAGTTACTAAGAATGAATAATTTTACTTAATTGCAATTAACTTTTCTCTGATTTGTCTAGTCTATTAACGGCCACTTCTTCAGAGATCACTTGGCCAAGGCATTGAAATGACAGTCTTACTACAACTGCACCTTCAAAGAGCATTCCACATGGCATTGTTAGATAGTAAAGTATCTAACTATAGTTGTTTGGTTATAGTTTCCACATATGTAGTAAAAAGCTTGGCAAGGAGGGTTCCTTAATTCCTCTTAAGTATGTGGAATTGCTTGGCTTTTTTCTTTCAGTTTAATGTTTCACTAATTTTCCACTTCTCAGATTTGTTTGGTAGACCATGACCATCAAAGCAACATCAACATGTTTTGAAAGATACCTCGTAAAAATGCAAAAATAGCATTTTCTCTGCTGGTTCTTACGAGGCAGAAGAAGAAACTCAGAAAAATAAAAATTATTTTGGATTAAATTTTACCTCTTGAAATTTAAATACAGTACTAGAAATTCATTTGAAAATAGAGTACTTCTAAGATGCTTTGCTGCCCTCTCCCCGAAACTTTCCCTTTGGCAGAACAAATTATGGATGCTTATATCTGTAATAGTAGTAACAGGATGAAGTTGCAGAAATAGGGGTAAGAAGAAAACATATCAGTGTATTATTAAAAATTCCACACTAACTTCCATTTTAATTTAAAATTACCTAATGGAAAGCAAAGAAATTTATTATGCTATTCCTAATTGGAAATGTTTAGAAAAAATATTTTCAGTGTACTATTTATAAGAGTATTGGTAAGATTTATTGAAGACCACAGAAACATTAAAACTCTCAAAATAAATGTTATAGTAGCTTGCCATGGTGATCTAAAATTTCACTAAATTCTATCATCCAAAGGGAAGAAATTAAGATTAAATTAATAAAATATAACAAAGGATACTTAATAAATGAAATTCTAATCTATGTGAAGGATGTCTTGAGGAGTTTGGCATCTGGAAACAAATGACAGAATCTTACAATTTTAATACAATATTCACATTTAATCAAAAAGTGATAGTAGAGCTGCTTTTTTCATCACATGCTCTTAGGTATAGATTTCATGGGTAAAGAAGACACTCAAGTCTTAGTTGATGTACCTGTAGATGTATCCAGAGTTGCTGAAGGTGAATATTGCAAATGACGAAACAAAAATTTCTCATGCCATGTAAACTCTGTGTGGAGGATTTGGAGTGGATGCAAAATTCCCCATGTTGAATGCTCTTCCCCTGGGGCTGCCATTTGCAGGGAATTTCATGTACATATTCAGACATGCAGACTTGCACAACTGCTTATTATAGAAATATTCCTGGTTACTAAATGTCTAACAGACTTAAACATACAGGGTTTCCCGTATATGGAAGAAAAGTGATTCCACCCACTCTCCATGCCTTGGCACGTCATGCTGCCAGCCCTGGCATTTATTTGACTTCCAGAATTTACATAGGTGATGATGTAAATCAGAAGTTAATGTTTCACCCACTGGCATTAAGTAACTAAATCATCATGCTAGTGATGAGAAAGGTAAATCCTTTTCAGTTTGGCCACAGAGTAGGAGTGGCGTTTATCCTAATCTTATCCCTCTAACTTAGATTGACAGCAAAATGATTTATTTCTGTGTTACGAAAGATGAGGAAGAAGAATTGAGAGAAGTTTAATTGTTTGGCAAAGGTCACACAACAAGCTGAAAGTAGAAATGAGGTCTTTAGTGTCCCTGCTCTGACCAGAATTTCATTTTACTGGATGTCATAGCATCGTAAAGAGAGATAAATGCATCTCACCATACATATACTTAATGAAATATTCTTAATTTCTATTTTTTAGTATATGTATTTAATATTTTGAGATTTTAAAATTTTACTTCAACCCTGCTAGTTTTTAAATCTTCATCTTACAGATTTGTGCTAGAATGGGATCTGAAGAGTTACTGATTTTCTTAGGCTTTTTTCCATGCACATTCTTATATTGATCTTAAACGAGAATCAGATATGTTCCAAGAGGTCACTTGTTTTGCACAACAACTCTTATGAAGTAGTTGTCTATAAGAGACAGTTCATTAAAAATTAATTTTTAAATGAACTTTAGATGTACTGTATAGATTTTCTAAAGGCTATAAATTAAAAAGAGCATACATAGAAAATATTTTCTTTACTCTGTAGTGGCGATAATAGCTAATATTTATTGAGCTCTTACTCTGCAATAGTGTTCTAATTATTAACTTTTTATTTTAATCCTTAAAGCAACTCATTGAAATAATTATATTTTCATTCCCATTTTTATAGATGAAGGAACTGACACATAGAGTGAGTGAATGCCTTGCTAGATGGTAAAGCCAGTATTGACCCCCAAGTATTCTACTCTAAAGGAAGCCACACTTTTACTCTAATTTTTATACTACTTCCCTCTTAATAATAGTTTGATATGAAGTAACTTGGGTCTTGAAATCATCTCAACTCATCTTAGAGCCTACTACAAATCTGGTATTGTTTGATACTTACAAATTTCAAACTATTTGTGTTTAAAATTGTTGTACTTCAGTCTCTACCCACTCACAAATTTTCTTGGAAATAGTTTATAAAATGGGCTAAAATTTAAAATTGAATTGTAGAAACCCAAGAAACTCAAAACTATATTTCTTGGTCCTTTAAGTTCTGTATGTACCAGTTACCTGGTTTCTACACTCTAAACATGCGGTGTCTCCTGTTTCTCAAAGCTACTAGTTCTTATAAATGTTGTATCACAAATGTTTGTTTGGTTTTAATTTTTGATACAGGTTTGATTTTTTTCCCCTCAAATAAAAATGAACACAAGTGCTATTCTCAAAAGGTTTTAAAGCAGATTTTCCAAAGTAAGCATTTATAGACAGACTTTCAAGATAAACCAAAAGATAAGCTTTGCATTTTACTCCCATTGGGAAAAGAAAAAATAGAGCAATTAACAAGTGAGTGTAATTCCTAATAATGACGAAGAGTCTTAGTCTTAGAGACTAACCATTGTGTCATTCTTCTGAATTCAAATAAATTAATAAGCAGAAGCCATCCTGGGGACCTAGAAGTATAGTTAATTTCCATATATGTACATTTTATGTATATAACATTTATTGAGACTTTAAAATTTTGTTCTTTTATCTTGTGTTGATACTATCGATTTCTTTTTCTCTGTGCATTTACTTTCAGATAGCACATGCTATAAGCCAGTAGGAAGTTCAAGTCCATATCCCCTATGACAGAAATTTTAAGAATTTAGTTTACGGTCTCTACATCCTACATGCAGTGACAGATACAGTGTTTGGAATCTAGGTAGAGAGAGCAATTTATGTTTTATTAAGGTAGATCTACCTTTTAAGATTTAGGTAATATCCTTCAGTCCTGCACTTCCAAAGTCATGGAACAATCTACAAGTATGTTTTAGTATCTCTTCTGTAAAATATTCAAAAGTAAAGAGAATAGTTATTGTAAAAACTAAAATAAGATAGTTAAGAGAGAAGGTTTTGGAAATATTTTTCATAGTTTAACTGGATTATACAATCGCCTCTGGATTCCGATTTATCCATACATGGTCACTTTAGAGAGCATCATTGTGGATTAAATACTGGTTAGGAAGATGCAATGGGCAGTCATCTGTTGTTTTTTTTTTGTAATTCTTAGCTACTTTTTTTATTTTTGCATAACTGTTACTGTAGCAGGCAAGGTAATGAATCAGTGTTGTGATAGTCTAGTTTAAAAGAGAGAAAGGAGCTTTAATTTCTACTAATTTTTAAAATATTTCTACTCAAGAATCAATGTCCCTTGATTTCTTTGCCAGCACAGAGCACCAAAAGTGAGGTATCCAGGCCACCAAATTTTGCATAACACTTGGTATGACTATTTAAGAGCTTGTGCCGTTTTCCCTTACTGTGTTTTAGAGAAATTTATTTCACCCTTTTTGTCTGGCTTTCTAGTCCCTTCCTTCTGCTTTTTAGTATAATAATGATAATAGTAACCTGTTTGTACTTTGAATCTGTATACATAATAACTTGTGGCTTCTTTAGGGAGGAACCACTTTACCTGTAATAGAATCATGATATAATCCAGAGGCATTTGTTACAAACTTGTAAATGTAATGCAGATATGCCCATGACTTTTAGATTGTTTTCTGATACTCCTTTTGCCCTGTTTGTCCACATCATTGTTATTCGGTGTTAGCTTTTGGGGTGTCCCTCATCATTTGGCAGATACCAGGTTGCTTGTTTTTTTTTAAAGATTTTTATTTTTTATTTATACATACAAGCTGGGGTACAGGCCAGAGGCGTGGGGCGGCGAGAGGGTTCACCAGAGACAGAGCGGGGAGCAGAACAGGCAGATCAGAAATACACTGCTGAGGGGAGCAGCGGGCGAGACAGGGAAGGTCTGCTGCGCCATGTGGGATTCTCCCCAGCCGGGCGTCGAACCCCGAGTCGCCGCTGCCGACAGCTCCACAGCACAGCGCTTAACCGCTGCGCCACCGGGGAGGCGCAAGCTTGCTCGTTTTTTAAATTGTTTTGAGGACAAAATGTGATAGCAGTTTATCTTTTGCTTTCTTGGTGCTCTATATGCCATTTACAAGTTTGACTAGAGTTAGCAAAGCCAAGTTTTGTTTTGTTTTGTTTTGCTGGAGAAGCAGCTGAGCCCATATTTTTTTTTTTTTTTTAATTCTTAAAGAAAATGTCTCACTCGTGAAGGGCTAATCTTAAGGACTCACTCATTTTTTCCATTGTCTGTCTTCGTGCCACAAACTACCCACTGACAAAGAAAATGTATTAAGAATACTCAACTTCTGTGCCACACCATCTGGGTTCTGTTAAAGGAAAAAGTATTCAAGATACTTGTTAAAGAAAGAAAAGCAGACAGTACTACAGTGGCGAAGAGAGCGTGATTGGACTTAACTCTGAATTGGAGTAAAAATGGGGTTATAGTTGAGCAGCAGAGTTGGTGGGCTGGAAGTCAGGTGCGGATTAATGGAAAATTTCTAGGAGATAGGTAATTGTTTACTAAACTAATCTAACAGTATTCTTACTGAAGGCATGTTAGGGTGATCAGACATTACCTGGGGTGAGGTGAGGGGGATAGAGGATTTAATAATTTGATCAGATGTTAAAGATGATCAGATTTCAAGTCTAAATTAACTTGACAGGATTCTTATAAAAAACTGTGCTCTTGGAGGACATACCTAAGGATGAGACCTGTTCAGTGGAGAGGAGCTTGATTAAAATTTGGATGGAGCGGGTCTTCTCCTTTTGGATGATTTAAGGAAACAAAATGATTAGTTCAGGACTTCTTGGATGGAGTGCTTCCATCTCCTGCCTTCTAGCATCTTTTCTGATTTTAACTTGTAATGCCTTTTACAGTCAAAATGGCAGTTCTGCTTGTTCTGCTTTATAGTGGGAATGCTACTCCAAACAGTAAAATGAATTCTTTATTAACTAACTCAGCTCTGATGTATTTATATTCTTGGATTTGAATTTGTTGGTACATGACTTAAATCACTGCATTTTTTGTGTTGGGGACATTACATACTTTTTTGTGTCAGTGCTCTTTAACTTCAAGAATTAGGGAAAAAATCAATAAGCAGTCATCTCTGAGGGTAAATGACCCTCTTTGTTTATAAAATGTGGAAGTTTGACTTGCTTCCCTTTATCCAAAACCATAGAACCCACTTTCCCAGTATGTTCCTTAGTATAAAGAATCTCTTTATTGTTGTATTATTGTTCCTAATCTGGTTCTGTAGATGCACTCTCTGATTTTATTCATTTAGAGAAGCTGATTTTCCCTCTTACATAATCAAATGATGTTTCTTCTGATGACTTGTACTTGTATAAATACAGTAGTTATTTGCTTACCTATTAATATTTGTTATTCAAATATTTGAGGAGAGTCAAATTCTATTCTGTTCATTCTATTATTTTTAGATATGTTATCCCATTGAAAATATCTTTTTGATGTCCTGTTTCTGCTTTAAGTTTTAATTCATTATGTTTGTTTTAAACAAAACACAATGTTCAGAAATTACAGTGTTTAGAACTAATTATCTTGTTGAATACATAATTCCACTGAAAAACAGAGTATGCTAATGAGATTTTATCTTGCATTATTTCATTAGAGTAGTTCACTGAAGATACAGTCTAGGCCTAAAAGTGATGGGTTTCCCTATGCCATTTTATTATTCTAGCTTTTTTCCTACAGCAGAACAGGCATACCATGGACAAACAGGCAGAGAGCTGGTGTTAAGAACTGAGCAAGTTGTATGTGACTAGAGCAGGGCAATACAGGGTTCCAGTTCATTCATGTCCCCCATTAAAGAGTAATTTTTTTAGATTGTTATTACCAATGAATATGTCTTCCTTTTAAAAATCAAATACCTACATCTGAGTGTTAGACCCTGTCTCTTCTAAAAACAATGGTTATATTTATGATTTTTTCAGCAAGATCTCCCTTTATTTCCTATCATTAATAAATATAAATATGTCTAAAACCCCTACTTTTGAATTGTAAACTTTGTCAGGACTCACATTTTCTCTGATGTGAGTGAATATGATGAACCTCATGGTAATGTAATAACAAAAGTATTTCAAATTTGAGCCTCAAAATGGTTAGTCTGATGGGGTTTTTAGTCCATAAATAGGACAGGTAGTTGGATGGGTAATCTCAGGTAGGCTTCACTGACTAAAGTGACTTTTAAAAAGTGATTTGAGGACAGATATTTGGTGGATTCGTAGGTTGTTCCAAGCGTAGGGGGTGGCATGAAAGAAGATATAGGCAAGAGTGGGCGAGAGAGACAAAGGGTTCATTTAGGAGAAAAGAATGAGGAATGGGACAGGATGTGGGAGGAGATGAGATCAGACATACAAATTGGAAAGGAGTTGTGGAGCCTTTAGGAGACAAGAAAAAAGATGTACTGAAGTGTTGAGAGAATCGACACTGATCAGAAGAGGTGTGGTGAACTTAGACCCCAGGAGAGTGACTGCAGCTCAGCTCTGTATGTCTCATTGTTTAATAAGAAAGACATTGGATGGGCAGAGCAAAAGTGAAGTGATTATCAGGTGGGTGGCCATATAATTTGTCATTCAAATCAGCACCCTTTAAGCTAGTGAGAGGGAACTCTAGGATAAAATACTTCCACTGGTACAAAATAACTGAACTGGGACTATCTTGGTCAAATCAGGACATATGTTTATCCCATTATTACTAACTAATTACTCAGAGTTCACTAACAGATCACAGAGAATGAAAAAATTACCGTTTTGTGGTTTGAAAGTGATACAGTGTTCCTTGGGAAAAATAAGACAGTAAGTAGTCAAGTGCTGCATTCTAGCCAGGACCTGAGGGAACCTTCAGATACTAGTGCTTTTATGACACCGTGGCTTGGTTGGTTAGGTGTTGAGGCAGGAGGCTTATGCTTGAGGGCTAATTCTGCCACGAGAAGCTGGTAATTTTTAGCAAGGAAAGTGGGGATGATAAGGAAATCTGCCCTTCTGGTTTGAGGTCAGGTTTAAGTGAGATGAAATATACAAAACAGCGCTAATGTCACATACAAACACCCAAATTCTGCTCTTACTATTTTCTCCATGATTGTCAACTACTGCTAATTAATATTGGTGGTTAGCATTTTTCCATGTAAATCAATTTATATATATATATATATATATATATATATATATATATATATATATATATTTATTTATTTATTGCTGGTAGCTTTTTGCCTTTTATTTGTAGTTATAATTCAGTAATTAAAAAATTAGTTTAGGAAACTATTTCTCATTCCAGACTACTATAACAGCTCACATCTCACCTTCTGTCTATGACAGTTCTCACTTTTCAAAAGTAAACATGTTTTCACAGTCATTATTGAATATAGTGATTCTCATTTTGCAGTCAGGTAAGTCTCAAATGTATTTTCAGTAGCATCATGTTTTTCAGTGGCCGAAGAGTAATCATTTAATTTACTGCTTTAAGTAAGAAAGATGAAACTTTTGTTAGGTCTGGAGGTGGTCCTGGCAAATAAAATTATGATGTGATTTAGATCTTTTAACCTTTTAAATAATTTTTTAAAGAGATTCGTGAGATTGTTACCAACAGTTCATCCTGAACATGCATTTCACGGTCCACTTGCATTTTATTATTCCTTCTTTCTAGTATACTCTTTTTCAGATACCTGCACAACTCACCCCCTCACTTTCTTTAGGTCTTTGCTTAAATGTCATCTCCTCAGTGAAGCCTTCTCTATGTCATTGAAAACCAGATCCTACTCTTGATTCTTTCTTAAACTTCATTTTTATAAATGACCATTGTAAAAATTTTAGAAGCACTGTGATAGTTGTCCGTACCTCTGAGCTATATACCTTGCTGGACTGACTATAGATGCTGACTCTCGATGTGCTTCTCTAATGTCTTAGTAACTTAGTCCTTAGTAACTTAGTAACCTTAGTAACTTAGTGACCTTAATAACTTAGTTCTTAGTTAGGGAACCAGCTTTCATTTAGGATTGGTTTGTTTGTAAAAGGGGTTATGACATTTTGAATATTTTTGGTTTGGTGTGAGTTGTAGTGGTGGTTAAAGACAGAAGAGCAGCACTATTTCAAGTATAACCCTCTGGGAAAAAAAGGAGATTTTTTTTTTCAACGGACTATTCACTGCTGGTCCTCAAGACCCATCTTAACAACATCCCGGTGTGTACTTGTCAGCTCCAGCTGCTATAACAAAATACCATAGATTGGGAAACTGAAACAAAAGAAATTTACTTTCTTGCAGTTCTGGAGGCTGGAAGTCCAAGGTCAAGGTACCAGCAGGATTGATGTTTATTGAGGACTCGCATGTTGGGTTGCAGTTAGCTCCCTTCAGCTCCTTTCTCACTGTGTGCTTACATGATCTTCTCTTTGTTAATAACTCATGAAGAGAGAGTAGGAGTACAAGAACAAGCTCTTTGTTGTTTCCTCTTATAAAACGAGTAATCCTATTGGATCGGGGCACCACCCTCTGATCTCATTTAACTTTAATTACTTCCTTACTCCAAAATATGTGAGAGGGTGGTGGTGAGGGGGAACTACATATATTCACTCCATAATGCTCTGCAACCCAAATTATTTCTAAGTTTAGTTCAATTAAACAAGCATTTTTTGGGAGAGTCTTTTAAGTATATAAGACACTATGCTAGCCTCCAAAGGAGACAGAAATGAATTATTCCTTGGTCAAGAACTTATTTTTCAGTGAGGGAGAGAAAATGGATATAACTGACTGTTTTTCTAATTTTGAAGGGTGGGTGGAAATTTGCCAGGCACATTTATGTAGGGAAGGGAAGTATAGACCAGGAAGTTAACGTGAGCAAAGGCATGGCATGTCTAGGAAATGAGGAACAAGTCGATTTGGATAGTTTGTGGAATGAGTAGGGAGGGTTGACTTGAATCTAGAAATGTACAGCTGTTTTGTGGTGTTTGTCTTCCTTAGTGGTACCTCTATTACCTGAAAAATAGAGGGTGTACCTAGTATGTTGATTTCCACAGTGAAGAATAATAAATTTAGAACACTAGGAATGATTGGCATGTATGGTCTGTAACAGGAGACTGCAACCAAAATACAATGGTACCAAAAGAGTAATTGGTGGTGTTATTTTAAAGGAACAGAACTTCCATACAAATTAAAGTAAGCATATACTTAGTGTCGTTTGAGAAATTAGGATGAAATTTAAAATACTCTGATTATTAGAGGTAGAAAAAAATGTATATAATCACAACCTTAAGTAATGAAAAATACTACATTAAAAATCTCTGGTTTTTTCCAGCATCCTTAAATTTCTATATATAAAATTTTTAAACTCTGAATTGTTTCAGATATCACTACTCATTCCCAATCAAGATGGAGTATTCCACCTGAAACAGCAATAGAAAAATAGACAAAATATATGAAACAATCGCATTAAAAAAAAACCTGGTTGGTATCAGGCAACAAAAGATACTAACTCTTAGAGAAGGAAAACAAAGAAGGTGAGCCCTCTGGATATCATTTTAAGAGAATTTCCAGAACAATGCTTATAAACCAGCAATTAGAATCATAAAAAAATATTTAATTAATGCAAAAAAAAGACAGAAGAAAGGAAAATAATTAATAGATGGAACAAATAGAAATCTATATAGCAAAAAGATAAACTTAACCTATCACTAACACTGGTCAGAAGTAATTGGGAGTGAATTTAGAGCACAGAGTATTACCTGGAACAAAGAGTATCATTTTCATAATGATAAAGGAGTCAATTTGTCAAGAAGATGGTATGCACCAAATACCAGAGCTTCAAGATATACAGAGCAAAAAACTGAAAAAAATTGCAAGGAGAAATAGGCAAATCCACAATTAAAGCTGGAGATTTAAATTCCTCTTTTTTAATAATTGATCGAACAAGTAGACAGAAAATGAGTATTAATATTAAAGACTCAACTAGCAGTATCACCAACTTGACCTAATTAACATTTCTAGAACACACCAACCAATAAGTGACCAAATACACTTCTTATTTGCACATGGAAACATTTACCAAGCAAGACTATTCTATGCCATTAAACAAATCTCAATAAGTTTAAAAGGATTTCAGTCATGGAAAGCATGTCCTCTGACTACAAAGGAATTATAATAGAAGTCAATAATAGAAAGCTCTCTGGAAAGTTCCCAAATATTTGGAAATTAAATAACATATTTCTGAATAACCCATGAACCAAAGGAGAAATCAAAGGGAATTAGAAAACTAATTTAGACTACATGAAAATACAAAATGTGTGGGGTACCACTAAAGTAGTACTTAGAGGGAAATTTATAACCCGAAATGCCTATATTGGAAAAGAAAAAAAGCCTTAAATCAATGACCTCAACTTCTTCCTTAAACTACAAAAGAACGAGCGCTCTTCGCCATCTTTCGTCCTCGCCGGCAGCAGCAGCCATGAAGGCCGAGCTGTGCAGTTACAGCGGGTACAAGATCTACCCAGGACATGGGAGGTGCTACGCCAGAACAGACGGGAAGGTTTTCCAGTTTCTTAATGCAAAATGCGAATCAGCACTGCTTTTCAAGAGGAATCCTCAGCAAATAAACTGGACTGTTCACTACACAAGAAAGCACAAAAGGGACAGTTGGAAGAAATTCAAAAGAAAAGAACCCACCGTGCAGTGAAATTCCAGAGGGAGATCACTGGTGCATCTCTTGTGGATATCATGACTAAGAGGAATCAGAAGCCTGAAGTTAGAAAGGCTCAATGAGAACAAGCTATCAGGGCTGCCAAGGAAGCAAAGAAGGCTAAACAAGCATCTAAAAAGTCAGCAATGGCTGGTGCTAAGGCTCCCACAAAGGCAGCACCTTAGCAAAAGATTGTGAAGCCTGTGAAAGTTTCTGCATACCAAGTTGGTGGAAAATGCTAAGTTGACAAGATCAAAATTTTAAATAAACATCTGTCTGTAACTTAAAAAAAAATAGAACGAGCAAATTAAACCAAGGTAAGAAGAGAGAAGGCAACAATAAATAACAGAAATCAATGATATAGAAAAGAAAAGCAGTAGAGAAATCCATAAAACTGGAAGTTCATTCTTTGGGAAAAATCAATAAAATGAGTGCACACGAGCCATGATTATATATTGGGTAAGTTTGGACTGTCTAGGACATTTGAATTTATAATGTGGAGACTCTGGATTTTAATATAAATCAACTTTTCTTACTTGGAAGGGTCAGGGAATATCACGTATTCCCTTTACTGGGGAAATCAGGCATTAAATAGATTTATATAAAACCCCCAAATTTTAAATTAGAATTTAAACACAGTACTGAGCTATCTCAAAATCAAGGAGACTCTTTTTGTTCTTAAGTTTCTCTCCTAAAATCATGTTAACTCCACCCCTGGCTTTCCCTCCCAGAACACATCTTTGTCTTTGAGGACATCATCTCACCCCTCTTGGGGTTAGTCTTGAGCCCAGATGATTCTCACTGTTTCATGACACGTGGCTTTTCCAGTGGGTTTCTGAAAAAGTTCCATACTGGCAGCCTGTGGTTTGAACTCAGAGATGTGGAGCATTTGGTTTTACACAGTATTTTTAGAAATGAGAATTTCTTACAGACATAGAACAATTAAGAGTTGGAGTAACTGTGACCCTGGACCCACATTTCTCTGTGCAACAATGAATTGGAACTCACTGGTACCTTTTTCGTTAGGCTCCCTGTTAATCATCACAGCAACTCTTACCCAATAGCTTTCACCATCATCATCACCTTATGTGAGAACTGGGTGTCACAAAATGTCCAGGTTCACACAGCTTGTAAGTAGAGCCTGGTGTTTAAACACAGTGTATCCTAAATTCTTTCCTGTATAACATCAAAAACAAAGTTATTTTTCATCTGTCATCTCAGTTGAAAAACCAATATCCGTAAATATTGTATGATACTAGCTATAGAGCTCTGAATAAATATCACATTATTTAATTTGTGCAAAGTTAAAATTTATTCATGTGTCCATTTTCCCTAAGTTCCTTAAAACTGGATTAAACCTAGGCTGCTTTTTCGTTTCTAAAATCTTGACATACATGGTCTGTACTGTCCTCATAAGCTACCAATCAGTAATTAAGAAATATATTCTTTTCAATACTGTTTTCCTATATTAATACTTGAACAT
>PVIJ01021554.1:0-18254 GCA_004024925.1 Scalopus aquaticus | reverse complement strand
AAACACACTGCTGAGGGGAGCAGCGGGCGAGGCAGGAGAGGTCTGCCGCGCCATGTGGGAATCTCCCTGGCCGGGCATGGAACTCGCTTCGCCTCTGTCGGCATCTCCACAGCGCAGCGCTTAACCGCTGCACCACCAGGGAGGCCCTGTTCTCTCCTCCTATGTGCACATGTCAGGTGGAGAGCCGGGCCTCTACTGCTGTGCAGCAGCCCTTTGTGGACGGACAGGCAGAGAAACAAAAAGCAGCTCCTCTCCCTGCGAGGCGGGGCAGAGGGTCAGGCCCCTGCCGACGAGCCAGCTGACCGTGGTCTCCACAGGACACGGAACACTGTCTCCTAAGGCCTGGACTTTCCTAAACTACAGGTGCTAGAAGGGTAGGGAAGACATTAGGTCTCTAAGAGTGCCCCTTCCTTCTCCTTCCTGGTTGAAGGGACCCGGGTAGCGACAGGTGGGAGAGAAGAGTGAAAAGGAGGCGAAACAGGGTCTCCCTGTCCTTATCTCAAGCCACCCCAGTTCTCACTGGGACACTGAGGAGTTTGGAGGGGAAATCAAGGAACCCAGGAGACTGGGGTACGTCTTTTAGGATTCCTCACACATCATCATACTCTCCCAAATTCTACTCCCAGAGATGAAATTAGGAAAACGAGTCTCCTCAGGGAAGTCTTGGGCTTGTCAGGCGGGAGGTTGAGCAAAGTGTTTGCTTGCTGTGGGGCTCAGAACCCCAAGACAGTGGCAGATGCGACTCCCCTTTGGTTCAGGGGGAGCACGTGACTTCCCATCAGCGCAGCGAGAGTGGAGGATGTGACCTTGACATCCCCAGGCGTGACTCTGCATTCCGTTTCCCCAATGCCAGCTGGGCAGAGAGTTCTTAGGTCCAAGAGGAGAGCAGAGTCACACGTCATGAGTCCGGATTCCCAAGTCCTCATGAAGAAGGGTGTGTCCAAGACTGCCTGTGCTGGGCTTCCATCAGAATAAAAAAAAATATATATATATATATTTTTTTTTTCGTTCCTCTGTTTTGTCACTGAAGTTTCAGGGTTGGTTTCTTGTAACAGTTTTGTGCTGTTGTTGTTTCCTTAATTGGTCCATAATTAGGGTGACAAATACTTGGGCACAAAGAAATGGTAGGCAACTGATTTGTTACCCTGAGGAATACGAGCATCAAGTGGGATAAAATGGATATAAAAAACATCACGCAAAGGAAAATCCCATACATATTTAAGGGTTTTATTGGCTTGTTTGGACAATGTGTTAGGATATCTGTTCATGTTAGGTTGAAATAGTATACTGATATTTATTCAACACTTACCACGGATGCCTTATGCAGTATGTGATTTATTCCTCTAGCCAGCTTGAAGTAGTCTTGTTTTCCTTCTTTTTTATTTTTACAGTTGCAGAAACTGAGCTTTAGAGAAATCCAGTCACTTGTCTATTAATCCTACAACTACCGAGGGCTCAGGATTTCCATCAAAATCCTTCTTTTTTTCCTCCCAAATCTGCTTTTATATTCTATTAGAGTATTCAAAAATGGTAACCGTGATCCAGAGGAAAATCAGACTGTACTTCCTGATTCGTTGGAATCACAGGGAGATATTCACGTGGAACATTCTGTTCATTCCAACAGGTCTGAAAGTCCCCAGGTTGGAAATGGCACTCCTCGAAGACCTTTTCTGAGTGCGGGCAGCTGCTGCCCACCAAGAACCATGCTGCTCGAGCAACTGTGTCCTTGATTTTCTTGCACTAAAAGGAACCCACAACAGTCAGACTTAACTAGATAAATGTTTTCATTTAATTTTTATTTTTTAGCCTCTCTAAACAGCTTCCAAAGTGCACGCACCAAAATGGTTTGATTTGAGCTGCTCTTTAAATATTTTTACCCAGCAAGAAATCACTGGCTCATTCCATTTTGTTGGTAATAATTCCATATTTGTCACTCTTAGCAATAGACTATCTACAGATTGCCTACCTTTTTCACATTCATTTTGGAAACTATTTGGGGTATTATTTTCACTCAAGGGCAGACATTGAAACCAAGCAGATTATTTATTCCCTACACTTGGAGACCACTTGGGTCTGTAATGACTGTTAGCCTTGACCTCGGCCATTGCAGATGCAAAGCCACTTTCTAGAAAAAAAATCTGCTCATTGCATAATGAAAGAGCAAGAGGACTTGACCGTTTCCTTCTGGTTCAAAGATCCAGCTCTGTCCCTTTGTCCACAGGTGCCTTCTCCAGCTTGAGAATTCTGGTTTGGTTAAACTTTCTGCTGTTCAGATAAAAAACAGCAGCAATTTTCTGCTTGAATTTCTCTGTGACTAAATCCATTGATCATGCTTTCTCTCTGTGAGTGAGAAGTGTGTTTTCTCCTTAATAACTCCTATCCTTCTCCCTGGATTTTTTTTCCCCTTCGCTTGTTTGTGTTGTGTTGGTCAGTCCTACGTGCTATTCCTCGGAGAGACAGAGAGAGCACAAAATTGAAGTTATTTTATGCTTGGGCTCCCTCGGTCCCAATTTTCAAATCTTCATGTCAATTTTCACACATCAGTGTCATGTGGTGAATGTTATGGAAATTTCAGTGGGGTCCTTAGGAGACAATTTATACATGAATCCACCCCCCTCCATCCTGCTGCAATTCCTGTCTTTTCTAAGAATAAGTGGATCTATAATTAATGTGGATTTTAAAATATAACGGCATTCAGAATTCTCATAGCAGGTTTTCGATGCCATGTCTTCTTTGCAGTATAAACACAAAAGCATAAATGCTTGCTAGCTCTCTCTCCTAATAAATGGGCTTGTGTAAAAGGAATAAAAATTACAGTTTGTTGGCGGTAAAGAGCAACTAATTACTCAGGAAGAAGCATGTTTTTATTTTTCAAAACTGCACTGAAAATGGTTTATCATGCAATAAATTTGCTAATCACCAGTTAGGAAACACAGTGCCATCGCCACCTACCCAGAGCGGCTTCCTTTGAAAGTTGGTACGTTACAGTTGGGATAGGAAATTATATCCTTTTGCAAATGAACATGACAGAAGATGTTCATTGAATAGTTTAAAACTCCTCAGCAGTCAGAATCCAAACTGCATCAACTCAGGCCAGTTTCGTGGTGCCAGAATATAGCACCCAGGGATGGGGCTGCACCCCATGAGTGGGCTGCCCTGACCCCTTCCCCTGAAGATAATTATCAATTTCCTTTTGCTTGTTCCCTTTTAACAATGAAAGTGCAAGACTTCCAGTGGAAGCATTTTTATTTTTTCCACTCTCATCTAAAATTCCTTTATCCTCAACCCCTGGCCATTCTGTTATTGTCGATCTCTAAGAGGTTTGCACTGTTTCCAGAGGAACTTGGAAAATCACTCTCTGACCCAGAATCCTAGAAGTCAGGTTTTGTGAACTTGAACCTACACAAGCTAATAACAGGCTCAGCTTATCTCTGCTATTGGCCCATTCGCTTGTTGCTAAGGTAATAATAGACAATACCTCCCCCAGAGAGGATTTCCATCCCATCTCTCTTTCCATTATTGTCACATTTTCTTCTTAGGCTTCCCAATATGAAAAATAACCTCTTTGTGTTTTATTGACTTATTATCTGGTTCTCCACTCAAAGAAGTTCTTTTTAAATTTTTTTTGTTTGTGTGGAAGAACTGGGGTGCAGGCCAGAGGTGTGGGGTGTGAGAGGACTCACCAGAGACAGAGCAAGGAGCAGAACAGGCGGATCTACTGAAATACACTGCTGAGGGGAGCAGCGGGGAGGCAGGAGAGGTCTGCTGCGCCATGTGGGTCAGCTCCCTGGCTGGAGATCAAACTCAGGTAGTAGTGGTCACAGGGTTGAAACTAAACCCCCAGGCCACCAGGGAGGCCCAAAGGTAAGTTCTGTGGAAGAAGAAACCTGTTTTTAATCTCTCTACCACCAATTCCTGGAAGAACATCGGACACACAGAAGTTTCCAGTATGCACTGAAGGAATGAAGCAATGAACATTTACCTCACCAAGCAAAGCAGTTATTAACCATGATGTAGGTCGCCTGTCACCCCTCACAGGTTGGTCCCCGGTGGTCATGCAGCTTTGGCAGTATGAGAGGGAAAGACGTTGTGTGTTCAATCTTTGGATCAGATCTGAGGGGTGGAAAGTTTGGCTTTTCATGGCCTGGCTCGTGAAGGGTCAAAGGAGAAGACACCTGCTGGCAAGGAGGCTCCATTGCACCACTTGCGTCCCAGTCCCACACATGACAGGGTCTAGGATCAATAACAGCTCCCTCTCCTAGAGTTATTAGAACTGAATAAGAACATGAAACAGTATTTCGTAAACTACTAAGAGCCATACAAATATTTTAACTGACGTGACACAGAAGAAAAGCACAAGAGTACATTGATTAAAACTACGACTTTGATTAGCAACCTTTGCTTCTTCTATGCTACAAGAAAGGTAAATTTAAAAAAATCACTGTTGGGCTTCTCTGGTGGTGCAGTGGGTTGAGTCTCAGCACTATGAAGCCGTCTGCAGTCACTGCAGCACGAGTTTGATCCCCAGATAGGGGGCTTCCCACATGGCGCAGCAGACCTCTCCTATCTCCCCGCTGCTCCCCTCAGCAGTGGATTTCAGTGGATCCACCTGTTCTGCTCCCCACTCTTTCTCTGGTGAATCCTCTCACGCCCCACACTTCTTGTCTACACCCCAGCTTGTATGCATAAATAAATGAATCTTTAAAAAATTAAAATTAAAATTAAAAAAAAAATCACTGTTTGGTTCATCAATAAACTGAGGACCAGGAAAGTTGCATCTAGACAATACTATCTGTCTAGCTGTCTCCATCGCAGACTCTGGGTCACTAGAGGATTGCCACAGTAATTTTGCTCACAAATTGGAGCAGTAATTCCTGATTTTCTTTCAAAAGGCGCAATCATTAGGAACACTTCTTTGTGACAGTGAAACTGGTTGGGTCTTGAGCTAGTTTTACCAGAATGGATGTCATGGCCAAATTTGAGGGCAATCCTAAATCTGAGTGCACAGGAAATGATTACAAGCAAACAAAAATTCGAAGGCAAACTTAGATCAAGAATGGCCAGTTAAGAAAAAGACGAGTCTGAGAAAGACATTTCTGGAGAGACAGAGGGTATAGCCAGGATCAAAACAAGAGAGTCCAGAATTTTCTACATTAATAGCACCAAGAATCCCAACATTGGCGTTGGGATACACATGGAAAGTTCTATATCAAATAAACAACCCATATGATACCAAGGTACAGGGGCAGCAACACACATGGTGCTTCCCCACAGGGTTCTCCAGGTGAA
Source organism: Scalopus aquaticus (assembly GCA_004024925.1). NCBI lineage: Eukaryota > Metazoa > Chordata > Mammalia > Eulipotyphla > Talpidae > Scalopus > Scalopus aquaticus. The sequence goes on along the minus strand of PVIJ01021554.1, from coordinate 12,965 downwards.
CAAATTTATGAGCTTGAGGGTCTGCCCACAGCAAAAATGATGACGGAAGGGGAAGAAGCAAAGACACACACATGGACGTCAATGTTGCCTTCACCCAAGTGAAGATGTTCCCAGAGTAGATATGCAGTCAATGGACATAACCTCAAAAGGACAAATTATTCTAGAAAACACTATTTCGAAAAAAGTTGACATTCCTTTACTGGAAACTTCCCATGCCTTTAGTAGTTGTGCGAGGCCAGTTTACTAATAACGGGGGACATTAAGTGGGTCCAGGAACTTGGAAAAGTCATTCTCAATGGATTCCAGAGGGAGCGTGTGTTATAACACATTTATTTTTGCACATTTGATGGAGTAGTTTTCCATAGGATACAGGTGTCTCGCAATGGTCTCGGGAACCCATTACACCATTTGGGGAGCCATTTTATAGCAGGTTTTCTTTTCCTTTTAAATTAATTTTGTCATCATCACCAGGCTGTAGGCCATTTGTTTCATTGCCTTATTGTGAAATGTAGGCGATTTCACACAGAAACAGTAGGGCAGAAAGAATAGCGTGTCAGAGTCAAAGCAAGTGCAGTTACCCACAATTGTTCCAGAGTCTCGATTTCCTGTTCACACTTATACCTAGAGGAATCTTCTGGTCCAATGGTTGAAACTTGGTTAGAATGTGATAGAGTCTTTAGATTTTATGGGTTCAAAGAGACGTACTACTAATTCAACTTCCCACGGTGACTTCTTTCTTAAAGCTGCTTTCAAATTTAGGCGCTGTGGGCACGGTTTGCAGGGAGACTATCATTTAAGCTGCATTACATTATGCCAAATTCAGTATCCTCTTTGCTTCCATTTTGGTTCTCCTCCTATGTAATTATTGCTTTGAGAACAGGAACTGGCCTTTTCTTTCTTTCCTGTTTCAGTGCCAGAAGATGGAATTAATTCTTTCACATGAAATTAAAGCTGCAAATTCTAAAACCCTAATCCAAAATGCCTCTATCTAAACGATGGCATAGGTTCTCACTGGCTTCTCAGAGCAGTTTTCTCATTTGTAAGTTGTTCTAATGCCTCTTACCTACCATAGGGATAAAATGAAAATAAGCAAACAAAATATGTTTTCTTTTGTGTTTACCTTTAAGCATTCGGCAAAACCAGCGGAGGCAGTTTTCCAACTTTATGAGGCCAGTTACTAGTAAAAATCATGGGACACAAAATAGTGTGGGATTTAAGAAGAGCAAAAACTGGAGTATGATTATCTGGGAACACCCTTTGCCCCCATGAGAGTTTGCACATGCCATTAACGTCTCTGTGCCTCAGTTTCCTTTCCTATAAAATAAGATTATCGTTATGATTTCAATCTTGCAAGGTTATTGTAAGGCTTAATGATAATCCATGGAAAGTAATTATGGACACAAACACTCAACAATATTAGCGATTATCGCTGCCATTTCTATCGGAAAGTTTCACCTACCTGTTTTGTGTGCTAAGAGTTCATGAAATCCCCACATAGAAACACGCAGGCAGCACCGTAGTGCCTTAAAGCATCTCTACTGTTGTTGGCATCACTAAGCAGAGAACACAGAGGTATATAAATGTATGAATATGGCATTTTTTTGTTCTAAGTATCTGTTGATTCGATAAGTGAATTCATTAATTCAGCCTCTAATTGGAATGTCTCATGACTGCCCCTTCTCAAGTGATTCTACCCTAATACTTTTTTGTCTGTGATGGGGAACAGATCAGGACAAATGGAGCAGGTGTCAGAAGCAATTTCCCTACACTTGTGTAAATCAGGCTAGACAGATGTCTGAGACGCATCTCTTTTTTTTCCACATGGAAGGACCACCGCGTCCTGCTTCTTTCCCTCTACAAGCGCTCCGGAGTCACTAGCTCCACAGCCTCAGCCTGACATCTCCATTTCGGGCAGCTGGTCATTACTGATGATAAGCTAATGAGAGGGAGAGATGGGGTGCACAGGAAGGAGGCCCGTGTGGGCACTGGGAAAGAATGGAGGATTGAGGGAAGCAAAGAAAATAATGAGCCTTAATATCTTTGACATCCAAGCACCTGCTAAAGACACAAGACACAAGGCCGAGCAGCTAATGACTCCTCTTCCAGAAGCAGGGGATGTGACGTCCCTTGCCCTGCATCTAAGCAGCCCCTAGCTACCTGGTAGACTAGGGGGTCTTATATGCTTCCAGGGCCCTGCGGGATTCTACGTATCAGAACATCACAGGGCAGGATTTCATTCTGAAGTAATCAACCAGGGAAGTTAAACATCTCTGACTATGTAAAGGAGAGGTCCCTGTGCTCACGGCCTCAGTCAGTGTGCTTTAGCACAACTACATGTGTAAGGAATGAGAAAACAATCAAGACAGACATAGTATAGATGAAAAGGAATATAACAATAGACCTTTGTTACCAATCTCCATCCACCCATCTCTATCTATCTATCTATCTATCTATCTATCTATCTACCTACCTACCTACCTACCTACCTACTTATCCATCCATCCATCGATCCATGTATATGTGTATATACCTATGTATGTATGTATATATGTATCTATTCTCTCTCCATCCTCTCTGTCGCTCTATCCACACATACAGTATCTCTCTCCATCCATCTTTTCTCTCCAATCCTCTCTCTTTCATCTCTTTGTCTCTCTGTCCATCTGTTCATTCTATCCATCAATCTATCCACCTACCTACCTGCCCAGCAATCTATCTGTCATCAAATTTCCCCTTCTTCCCTTTGCCTACACCACTTTTAAGCAGTTCTCCTTTTCATCTCTGCAATAGAGGACTCCACTCAGCCCACCTAACCAAGTTGGACTCTTGCTTTAATCCCTTTTTTAAGTTTTCCTTCTCATGCAGCTTTGGATCTTTAAAAACAAGAATGCTTCCCTGGGCTTTGCTTTCCGCCTGTTCAGTGAGTGGCGGTGGAAGAGCTGGCACGGCAACCCCTCGAGGCTGAGTCCTGTTGATTAGGGGATGGATTTTGAGCAAGCAGCTGTACTCGCATGCCCCCCTCAGTGACCCTTGCCAGTACTCCTCACCCATGACCTCGAGGGATTGTCTCCTGGGGAAGCCAGGTCAGGCTCTGTGTCCATCAGGCTGTGCTTCTACTAGCTGTGTGATGGAGCATTTTCTGATGCTGACACCCATGCAGTGGAAGCTGGATGGAGGCTGGTTTCTTGTTTCACATTGAGCTGTCATCCAGAAGGCCTGCTGCTTATCCTGGTTTCACGGTCTTTCCAGGCTCTGTTGACATCCTCCGCCTGCTGCTGGGGCCGCCACATCTGCTGCCATAGCTCATGAACTTGGGGCACTTCCATTCAAGCTCAAGTCTGGAAAATGATATTTTCTAAACTAAGAATATAGGCACATGAGAACTTTTTCCCCTAATGTGTAATTTTCCCGAAGAGTCTTCTTATCATAACATGTATTCTTTCCCTGTTCCTTGTACTCTTTTTGACGTTAAAATAAAACGTGATAATTAAATGGACTAGAACATTTTAAATGGTTTGATTGGCAGGAACAATGACTGTTTACAGAAACAACGGGGGAAAAAAATTACTTTCCCTGAATATTATTCTCATTGGCTTGGCCTTAGAATCTATTTTGGCCGACTCTCCAAATAATTCCATGCCAAGGCACAGAGTAGCACAGGACCTGGATTTACCTAGTGACACTTGAAGGTCAAATGTAAGTTTTGGGAGTTGCTGGATCCTTTTCAAACATTAATTATTTTATGAGGCTCCTTTGTAACTTATGTTCATGTTCTAGTATAATGCATTTTGGATTGATGATCAGAGTTTACCTAAGTATTAAAATTTCCAAATTGTCCTTGATCGCTCCTAGGGTCAAAATAATATTATATTTGAAATTAAGATTACCCTTCAAAAATGCTTGTGATATAGTCGATGTTCATGACAAAGTGTCAGGTCAGTGGTTTTTGAGTGCTGAGTGACTGTATGTTTAGTAGATAATTTTGCAGATAGCTGTATTAGGGAGGAAAATATGCATGCCTCTAGACTAGGTACAAAGTCAGTTTGGTCAGCTGAGAAATTAAAACCAGCACAGAATTTTCTGTAACTCCATTAAGCTCTGCTCAGTCATCTGACACCAATAGAGCTCTCTTCTGCATATTTCTTAAGGCTATGGAACTTTCTGGCCCAAATGGACCAAGGTCAGTCAATTTCAAGTTCCCCAGCCACCTTGTAACAGGGGGGCCCCCAGATACTGGACCCCCAGCATTCTTTATGAACATCCAGGCCCTTCGTCCTACAGGAAAACTGTGATTTTCTTCTCTTTCTTTCATAGTAACTGCTTCTGATGGGTTCCAGATCCAATTAATCCATCTTTCAACTACTATTCATATTTCCATAAGATGATCTCTCCTAATTACTTGCCAATTACCCATTAAAATATACATTCACATTGGTGTCTAAAGGAGACACTGCAAAAGAGTAGCCTCTTTCTTGTGAAGAGGCTCATTGGAGATGAGGGCGTGTGTGTCTTGGTCTCCCCTGCACAATCGCCCCATCTGTTACTCATCCGGGAAATGAGCATTTACACCATGTAAATCGGTTCCTTCCGCTTATTTATTAAAAGATCTCTGACTTTAAATTGTTATGTGTGAATAAACTTTTCACATGCACTTGAGATTTACAATTCTTTGAGATGATGCAGCTATGATTCTTCCTGTGTTGCATAAAAAAAGCCCTCAAGTAATAGAATAAGCAACTTTTCCAAGATTATGTTGAAGTTAGTAGCTGAGTCTTAGGTAGAATCCAAGAATAAGAATCCATGGTTTTAGTGGAGCTTTTGAAAAGTAATCATCTAAAATGCCAAAGTAGCCTGGCAACATCTGAATGTGAATTTTAGTAACTAGATGGCATAAAAAAAGCAAACAGTTCAAAGACAATTTTGGTGTCATGGCAAAATCGAACAAGTGTATGTCTACTGTCACACCACAAGTTCGTGACCTCATTGCTCTCATCCTAAGTGAAAGGACTGTTTTCCTTTACTAGATGAGTGCACTGAGTCTCAGAGAGGTTAAGACAGTGGCCAGAAGTCACACATAGAGTATGGAGCTGGGCTATTTTGTCAGAACAGAATCCTATGGTTTGCTCCATTCTGTGGCTGCAGCACACGGATGAGAAAAACTCTTAAGTTCCATCCAACACATGTGAGGAATGGAACTACTCATTCTGTTCTGTTCCGATATTATTTTTCCGGCACCTTACTATCAGCGGTAGACTGTCTCAAGGTGTGGGAAGGGACCTGTGTCACGAGGAACATGGTAAGAGTATAGTCATTCAAGATCATCCAAGATTAGGTTGATTTAGGCATTGGGGACCTCAAGCTACTAAGGCTTTATATTTCATGGATTTTTTAAAATGCCTGCTCTCTTTAGAAGTATTTCTATGTTATCAATAGGTAGAAAACTCAAGATGTGAAAAGTCTCCTACCTCTTCTGTCCTTACACCCTCAACACCTCTCAGTTCATCTTTCCACAGGGAGCTGATGTCTCGGTCATGGTGTGTTAGCCCATGCCCACGCAGGCACGCAGGATGCAGGCTGTCATTTCATGCCAATGCCTGCCTCGTCCAGATTAGTCTGCAACAACCCATGAATGAGCTGACTCATTCATTTTAGCAGCTGCTTTTTATAATACTGTTTCCCTCTACCATGACTGATTGAAGTAGATCCATTTTGATATATTTGTTTCAAATAGTCGGTCATATCACAATTCACTGCAGTGGACATTCTCCTACATATCTCTTTGCACACACGTATCAGTTTATTTGCATGAGAATTTCCAAAAGTAGGAGCTGTGGGTCACAGAGCCTGTTTGTTCAAAAATTCTAGCTAACATGGCTAGAACTAGCCATCACTCCCAAAGAGTGAGGGAAACTCTTGACCTTGATGACCTGGAAGGTGGAAAATGACATCTCATGATGGTTTTAATTGTCACTTATTTTAATATGAATGAGTGCAAACATGTTACCTTTTAAAATGGTATGTATGGAAGGTCCTTTGGGATACTTTGTCAACTCTCTGATTATATCCTTAGTCCATTCCTCTATAGCCTTAAAAGTCTTTTTTCTTATTGATTTGTAGGAATGTTTCTATATTAGCGAAATTATAGTTTTGTCAATGTGTCTCAAATACTTTTCCCCAGTGTGAGATGGCTTTGCTTTTGCTGTTTGCTTTAGTGTCTGATCTTTAAATATATTATCCCTAATCCTCAAGATTCTTGCAAGGGAAGTTTTATTATTCTGACAGGGAAATCTGCAGACCAGAAAAGGTAAATAGCTTTCTCAATAGTACTCAGACTGCAAACAGATGAAAGAGGGCTGAGGGTTTTCTGACTGGAAAATCAGCATTCTCCCTGCCCTCCCACACGCCTCTGCGGAGGACTCACAATCTACATGCCTCTCTCCACATCACAACGCAGTCAGTGCTCTAGGTTTCCATGCACTTTGCTGGCAGGAATGGAGGGAGTTAGCAGCCATCATTGATTAGGTGACTCCAGATTTCTAGTTCAACAGCACAGCCTCACAATGTCTTCAGTGTGCTGGACCTTTGCACATGCTCTTTCCAACACCTCGGTCACTGTCTCCTTCCCCAAAGTTGTCACTGCCTCTAAGTTCCCTTCCTAAGCGTGGCTCCTTTTTCCGCTATGAATACAGTGTTCTATTGGGGGTATCGGTTCTATTCCCCTTGCCTCTGGACTCCAGAGAAAAGGCCTGTGACTCCAATGCATAGGTTATATCGCATCACCTGGCAAAGACCTGCAAAGTCACAGACATCCACTGCCGCCTTGGATGCTATCAGCGGATGTGTCTGACAAGCATTTCCCAGGCCCAAATAAAAGCAATCTCAGCAGTTCTGGGAGTGAACCTCCCCGCCTGGGTGCGAGCACCCGTGCGCTGGCCTCAGGTCACGTGCTCCTGACAGGATGAGCTCATCTCTGTGGGCCTCCCACGCCACTAAGCAGGAAGCCCGGGAGCCAGGAGCCATCACGCCGGTTCATAATGACCACGAGAGTCTGGAGTTATAGGCATCCAGCGCAGGAGTTAATTATGGGGAACAGGCAGTCCCACTAGGAATCGGGGTGCACTGGGCACCTCCCAGGCGCATTGCCCTCTAGAGCAAGGAGGAAGCTCTTGGGCTCCAGACCTAAGGACTTGCTCTACGTAACAATGACCCACAGGTGCACCCAATTAAGTCAGCTGGGCTCTGGGGACCCCCCTGTCAGCCATGGGTTCTCTTCCCCTAGACAGGAGCCAGATTGCAGGGCAGGCCAATCTTGGGTTGATTTTTCTTTAACTTTTGTCACTGGTTTTATTCTCTCCTCTTTTCTTCTATTTTCTGCCTTAACCTTATCTTGGTAGTTTCCTGGAGAAAATAGCACCTGAGCTCATCTCCGTGGTGAATTACAATTCCCCAGATGCTCCTCACAGGAGTCAGGGTACATACTTAACTTGGCTTGTCAGATTCCCATCTAAATATTTTCAATCAGTGGCAACCAGGAGTGATTTAGGAGAACATCCTTCCAAGCCGCCATGTTGACTTTATTTCCAACCTGGTCGCTCTCATCTAAATGGAAGCTTGATGCATTTTGTGGGAAGTGAGGGGAATTCCCTGGGTCTCTCATGCTGCTCAGTTCAACCTAATAATGACTTTTATAACCCTTGTCATGAATGGTGGCATTTAAATGTGAATTAGTATTCTGATCTTCCTATTAAGAGACACATAGCGGAGCTAGATAAGCAGAGGGCAATTCAAAGGGGAGAAGGGGAAATGGAAGAAGTCAGACAGGCAGGCAAAGTAAAAAGACCAACCCAACACTCTGGAAATTCCATCTGCGTTATATCTGAGACTTAGCAAGCTTAATACTTGAGTAGTCACCTTTTAATAAAAATACTAGACCACAACAAAGTCTTCTAAAAGCATTCTCTCCCGTTTCAACACAATTAAATAAGGTGCTTCAGACCCAGATCGGGGTAGGTTTGACCATAAACTGTCTATTACAAGTGTCCCTTCATTAAAGGCCAAGGTAGCTCTGTCTGTGGAACCACCCGGGAATTAAGCCCAAATGGAACGAACACGCACGCCCTCACGCACAGACTCTGCCCTCCACACCTGCTCTAGCAACCCTCCTGCCCACACCATCCTCAGCGCCTCTGCTAGCTCAAGTCCTGCTGATGGAAACAAGGTGACAGACAGGTGGGGGTGGGGACCCCGTGTCTTATTGATGGGTTACGTTGAGCCGCAGGGCAGCGAACAGAATGAAAAGGCTGACACCCAGTTCACAGACCTCCCACCCCCCAAAGGTGCTGGGAAAGCATGCTTCCCTCAGTGTTCGATGAGGTGTTTCTAAAACCACGAGGCATCCCAACGGCAAGCAGAGCACGTGAAGAGACCCAGTGCCTGATGGGAAAAACACCAGGCCTCTTTCCCTGTGACGAAGGAGTTTGCAGGCCTCTGGGTAGGTGTGTGACTGTGTGGAGGGTGATTTTAATGCTGCAGCTCACCCAGAATTTCTGGTTTGGTTCCCACTATCACCCTCAAGTTCTACCCTAAGTTTGGTCTGCTCCTCCAGTTCTAGCCACTGGCTTCTCCCTCTGCTCTAAATCTACCAATTATTTCCTTCAAGTGTCAGTAGTACACCAGTCACACCGAGATATAACCTTTCCTCAAGTTGATGCTGTTAAACCATTACGTGAAACTGAAGTCGTAGTTGTCAACTGTGACTTCAGTCACTAATAACTACCTCAGAAGTGCGAGTGGCCTCTGGGCTCTTAAAGCTGTGGCCCAGGGCCCTGGGAATATCTTTCCAGGTCATTTAGAACCATCCATCTGATCTGTGGCAAGATCAGTCAATCTTGCAGCTGAGGGCTCCTCTCCCCCTCCCTGCCAGGCCCTTTATTAGTTCTCTCAGGCCATGTTGGGGATGATCTCGGGCAGCCATATCGACCATCAGCTTGTAAAGACTCCGCTCAGGGCACCGCTGCGTGCTTGGATCCTGCATTCTGTCATTTGACTGGAGAACGTTTTTCCTCTCTCAGCATCTTTCTCCTCTGTAGCTTCATTAGGCTCTTGTTTAAAAGGACTTTTAACCAGCTCTGAAGGCGTGACATGGCCAATCTCAAAAATGGACCCAGCTGTCAGTGCCCATGGATGACCAGGCTGGTCTCAGCTTGGGAAGATTTCTGGTCTTCCAGGAGACTTGGGTTTAGAGAGCCCTTAACCTGTGCTTGTTTCCTTCAGGGGGTGTGGGGAATTTGAATTCAACTTTGCAGTTCAGATTGATCTTGGGTTTTATTTTGGTGTGAGGTTGACAATAACAACACCAGCTCACAGTCATGGAATGTTGCTCTGCTGTTGTGCGAGTACTTTGTGTGCACACTCACACGCATGCACACTCTCTCACACGCACCTTCTCTCAGCGGCCCAGTTTACAGATGAAGGGACAGAGTGAGGAGCAGAGTAAGTTGCCCAATATCACCCAGTTAGGAACTGGGGCAATGCGAATGTGAACTCAGGTGCTTGACACTTCCTACCTCACAGACTAGACTTTTCACCCCCATGAAGAAGTCATCAGCACTGCATGGACCGAATTGCTGTCATAATCAGGTTCTGGTCTGACTGGTTACTGAAAGTCATCGCAGCTCTGAGAGTCCCCTGTCTTTTGAGCATCTCTGGGCACCACTCTGCCACCCACCGTCAATATGGAGATAATATAATAGAATCACAAGATGCATCTTTAATGCAATATGGGTGGCTGCCAAAAATTAAGTGGGTTGGTGGATCAGACAAGGAGGCCAAGAGTATTGATAAAGAAAGGTGCCCTTGTGTCTGCTTAATTTCCTCTTTCTGCCTGCTTACCGTCCTAAAAGTCTCCCTGCTTTGGCTGCCTCTCCCCCTGCCATAGAATCTTTGCCATCTCTGGGTAGTTGCTGGTATCTGAATGTATTTAGGCAAAAGTCCTCTTCATCTTAATGTAGGAGTAATGATGTTAGCGCCAGCACTCAGCTCCACTCCAATGCAGGTAATTACACTCTGTCTTTTTCAATTCCCTCTGCACTTTCTGTCGAATCTGTTTCTCCACGTCCTGTCCTGAACAGTTGTTACCAGGCTGCTGGGCTGCTGTTCGACATCTGCTTCCCCCAAAGAACTACACTTTACGAGTGAGCAAAAGGATTTCTCTTTCGTGACCACTTTGCTGAAAGGCACCTGATGAATGGCAGGTGTGGGAGCGTTTCTTTGATTTGGGTCAGGGGACAGCTTGCAGTGAGTCTGGGGTCACTTGAGTTCCTTGCCTGGAACAAAGTCCACAAATGTTCTTTTAAAGAAAATGAGTCTCTATATTGGACGGCGTGATTGACTGCCACCCGCCGGCTTGGGTCGAGGCAGGCACTGACCTCAGCTGACGGGCTTGTCCGAAATGCCTTTGAGAGGACATCCAGGACCCCACTTGGGGAGCGCCCTCCCCAAAGAACGGGTGCCCCAGGACCAGCTCTCACCCACTGAGCTCAAGTGAGACTGGCCCTCGACTCCTGCCTTTTCTCCAAGGTCTTACTTTCATTTTTGATCTCTCCTTTCCTGATAGAAGAACCCAAACAAGAGAGAGGATCGTTTCTGATTTCCCCGATGCATCACTTCTTCCTGTTGTCTGGAGGTACTGACTGACAGCTGCCCTGCACCCTCTCCCTGGAGTTCCTCCTCAAATCTTCTCATTCCAATGCACGCTGAGCAAGACCAGCCTCCTCCCCCCACTTCCAAAGTGTTCTTATTTCTCCACCCCTTTCCCAGTTCACCAGCTTTGCTAAAGGGTAGAATTTGATCACTGCACATTTCCTTGTAACTAATCAAAATAAAAACTGGCAAATAATGCTGGTCCTAAGTGTCACGTATAAGTAGTAGGTCAAATGATCTCCGATAAAATATCTTATGTTAAACATCAGGCAATTTTTGCAGGGAAAGTCCTTACCTAGCTCAGAAAACAAAAAAGCCCCAGAGTGAAGAAAAAAGGGAAGAAAAAAAAGCTTGCCATAAAAGATGCAAAAGTCCAGCAAGAATGCAATTATTTCATTTTGCAGAGGGCTGAAAGACAAGTAAATCTATAATAAATTGCTGTATTCTTTACATGTTTACCTCTAGTGTAGGGTGGCGAGGGGTACAGAGGGGCGGAGGAAGCAAAACTGAAAAATAACTAAAACCAAAACCAAATCACAGGAGGGTGTCTGTTGGCTGGAAGAGAAAACGACCTGGTCGATGGAATAATACTCTTCTGTACCAATAATTTGTCAGATAGATTTTCTGAAATTACCAGTTGCTGGCGCAAAGGGAAATAATGATCTTAAAAAATGTATTGATAACTAGCGGCATCTAAGTACAAGCTTTATATCTCAACAGGCAACTGAAGCGAGCACGCTGCCTTCCCAGCACCACCTAGACAAAGCAGGGAGTGGAACAATGACCATTAAGGGGACGCCCTGACTCCCTTCGTGAGACTGGGGTCAAGGAAAAGATGTGCTGCCCTAGAACTGAAATCGAGGCAGTTTTGACATCACGTTTGCTTAAAGCAAGTGGATAGGAAGGTGATGAGGTAAACCGACGCGCTCTTTTCAAGCACGCACCAGGACTGAAAGCTTGTCCTTCCAAAAACTTCAGTCATTTAATGCTTTCAAGTTGTTTTTACATGAATTAGAGGGTTTGGTGGAAGCAATGTCAGTTCCCAAAACCACACGCTTGTCTCCATCCAATTTTGTCTTAGCAGCTCTTTTAAACTGCTAAATCTGGCTTTAAAGTATGATGATTTCGTTTTCTGATGGTGTTAAACAGCTGCTGCTTTGCGGAGGAGAAGCCCATTTTCCGTTTTATGTCTGTAAGATGTCGGCTGCATCAGGCAGCTGAGGAGCCTTTTGCTGCAGGAAGCAGTAAAGAAAGGACAAGGGATCTTTCTCCAAGGCAGCTGTTTCTAAAACCTGGGATTGGAGAGGAGACCGCCGCTGCCAAGGCCAGCTCCTGCCGGCAAGGGCCCAAAATTGGCCTTCACCATCCAGAGCACAGAGGCTGCGCCGCGGAGGACGAACTACCTGTGACTTCACCACACTCGAGGCTTGTTTTCCTTGAATAGAGAAGATGCTATACCTGGAAAAATCCACCCTCCACTTGTCCTTGAAAAACATCATCAACCTTTGCTCTTCATGCAGTTTTTTTTTTTTTTTAAGCCTGAAGGCACAAGTTGTCCATTCAGTTCAAAACTAGAAACTCCAAGTCTCTGATACAGGGGGCAGGGGAAGACGCCCCTAGCCCTCTGGGTTCTTCTCAGGCTGGTCAAGCAAAGACATTAAAGTCTGACACATTAATAGGAGAGAAGAATAGCTGCAGTCCCACACGCATGAGTATGTAGCTGTAAGTTCTGGAGTCAGCAGGACGAAAAGGCCCCACAGCCTAAGCTAAGGAACAGGGTAGGAGCCGGGACGATTGGGTGGGGGGGTTCTCACACAGCGAGAGGGGTCCCCTCCTATGACGAAACCTTCCTCTCTACGTTATCCCCTGCCTTATGGTAGGTATTGCCACCAAAAAATGTTTATTTCTGGAGGTGACCCTAAATGTTGGTTCTTTAGTTTTTTTTTTTTTCTTTTAAGATGTATTTATTTCATGCACACAAGCTGGGGTGTAGGCCAGAGGCGTGGGGCTGCGAGAGGGTTCACCAGAGACAGAGTGGGGAGCAGAACAGGCAGATCAATGGAAACACACTGCTGAGGGGAGCAGCCAGGAGGCAGGAGAGGTCTGCTGCCATGTGGGATTCTCCCCGGTTGGGCGTCGAACTCGCGTTGCTGATGCCAGCAGTTCCACAGCGCAGCGCTTAACCTCTGCGCCACCAGGGGGGCCCTGGTTCCGTTAGTTAATGGTAATCGCGTCTCCCGAGGCCGGCAGGGCCTCACAGGATT
>PVIJ01021553.1:0-18256 GCA_004024925.1 Scalopus aquaticus | reverse complement strand
CGGGGCGCGGGGTCGGGGCCTCCCCAGACAGGAGGCGGAGCGAGGAGCTCCTTCCTGTTCGGAGCCGGCCGGCCGCCTACCTGGTGCGGCGGCGCCACCTGCTGGCCGCACGGGGCCTTGCAGGGGAAGCCGCTTTCCCACCTGGGACTCGCCCCTCATGGCCTGGGGCTGGGCTGGGACAGCGCCGACTGTCCCACCGGGAAGGCCTGGGCAGCGGGGTGGGGTGGCGGGCTCTGGAGCTATGGGTCTCCACACACAGACCGGACATGGCGCCAACAATGCTGGCCGCAGCCAAGGCCAGTCTCTCCTGGACCTCCGTCCCCGCACGCCACCTGCCCAGGCCTCGGCACCAGCCGCTGGCACCGTCCCCCGGCACCTGCCAAACAGGCGCTCGACCCCATCAAAGAGGCTCTAAACCCGCTGCGGGCGGTGGCCTGGAGTCTGCGTTTTATGGAGCAAACCCCAGTGACTGTCAGGCCCTCCGAGGTGACACAGGCCACCCAGCGCGCGGCGCGGGCCACCTCAGTCCCCACGTCCCCACCCACGCGCCTGGCGGGCCTCGGGGTGGGGTGTGCTTCGGGAGTCGAGTCCGGGGGGGATGGTGAAGATGGAGCCACGGGGTCCCTCCCTCCAGGAAGGGCCAGGGCGGGGTGAGCACACGGGGCAAGCACCCCGGGGCGCCACCTGGCCAGACTGGGCTCCGCTCCGCAGAGCGCGGGCCAGGCCGGAAGTGAGGGGCCTCCCCGCCAGATCTCCGAAGGAAACCCCAGCCCAGTGCGCTAAACGCTCAGGGGTCACCGAGCAGAATGGGGTCCGGGCGGGCCTCCGTGAGGAGGAGGGCTGGGGCGCCACGCGGAGTGGGCCCTCCGGCCAGCCCGCACCCCCTCGTGGTCCTGCGGCCACCTGGCCAGACCCGGCCTCCGCCGACAGCACCGCTGGGGACAGCGTGGCCGGCTGCCCTGCCCGGAGGCCGCGAGGGCCGCCCGGGGCTCCCGGAGCTCTGCGCGCAGGCTGCGCCGTTCCCAGAGGCGCCCTCTCCAGGTGAGGGGCGCAGGGGAGCCGGCCAGGGCCTGGGCCGGCACAGAGCGGCCTGGGGGGCAGAGCCACTCAGCGAGGGGGGGCCCCAAGGCAGGCGTGGGGCGGGGTCAGGGAGAGCCGGAACCGAGCGACACCCAGACTCAAGCACTTCCTCGCTCACAAGTCGGCTGAGGGTCAGCCATGGAGGGGACCCAGGCGCCTTCCTTCTCTGGGGTCCTGAGGGTCAGGGAGGCAGGCTCGGCCTGCTGGGGCCTGGCCCCGCCACACGCCAGAGGGGGGAGGGGCCCAAGGCACCCCAGAGCTCCCCCCCTTCTCAGCCACAGGCACCCCCACCTCATCGGCCTCCACCTCGGCTCTAGGATCTGCCCCCCGGACGCAAGTGCTCCCCCTCTGCGGGCCACCATCCACGCCCTGTGGGTCCAGACAGAGGCCAGCCCGGAGGCGTGCGCGCCCAGGTCAGTCCCTGCTTCTCGGGGTCTGTTCCGGGTCCGCCCCTGGGCAGCTGAAGAGCTCGTGGTCTCCATGGCCAGTCCCACTCTGGCGTTTGGGGGGGCTCCCCTTTTCCAGGCACTCCGAAGACTCCAGACAGCCAGCAGCAGCAAGGCAATGCCGCCCACAGACCCTGCGGTCTCCTGACTGACCAGCAGCCCCACCCCGGGGCACCCAGGTTTTTGGAGGCTGGAAATTCCCTGGAGCCCCCGAGCAAGGGCAGGCGGCCGCAGTAACGAGGACCTGCCAGAAGGTGGCGCCCAACGCCCAGGAAGCTAGTGGTTCTGCAGGACCCATGCACAAGCAGCTCCTGGGTGTCCCCACTGCTCGGCGTGGGGCCAGCAGCCACCCCACCGATGCCCCTGGGCCAGCCGGCCGCCTCCAAGCCCCTCCTGCTCCTGTGCAGGGTTCGGTGGAGCCGAACGCAAAGGAGACGCTCTGAGGAGGCTCAGCAGGTTGCGGTGGGCAGGGGTGGGGAGGGGGGTGACGAGCGCGTCGTGTCCCACGTGCGGAAGGGCCGTGGGCCGGACACTCAGCGCCCCCCACCCACACACACACACGCGCGCACCCCAGATGGGCTGATTTGGCTGTGTGCTCACCTGTGACTTCGGGGACCACGCCACACACCCGGGCCGCCGGGGGCTGATTTCAGCCACCGTGGAGACCAGCTCTGGGCGGCAGCCTGTGCACGGCGGGCGCTTCCCAAATGCGGGATTCCGCTGCTGGGGTACATGGGCGCCCTCCACAGTCCAGAGCCGGACAGGGGTCGCCGAGGCAGCGCCTGACCCACAGCTGCTGCTGAGCGGAATGGGCACCCCGCCATGGACGCCGGGGTGCAGAGAGCACCTCCCCGAGGGGCCGCCGCGCCTGCAGCACGGCCCGGGGCCCGCGTGCACTCAGGCGGGCACATGCAGACGAGCGCCTGCGCCACGCGAAGCTGGGGCGGCCCAAGGGCAGCCCTGCCCAGCCACGGGAGAAGCCTCCCGTGCCCAGAGACGCGCGGCCAGCCAGGGACAGTTCTGGCGGACACCATGGGGTCGTCGCCCTGGGGAGCCAGGGACCCGGAGACTGGCCGGCAGGGACACCTGACAAGCCTCGTCCACTCTAACTTCAGGCGTTCACGGACACGCGTGACAACTACCGCCCAACACCCCGAGGTTCTTCAGGAGCAGCAGGCGGGAGAGGGCTCGCCGGGGCACGGGCTGCAGACAACAGGGACCCCTCGGCCAGCCGCCACCTCCGTGAGCCACAGCCCCGCCCGCCAGCGGCCTGCCGAGCCGCACACCTGCGCCTCACCAGCAAGTAAGAGCGTTTGTCGCGAACGCGTGTCCAGGGTTCTATACAAAGGGAGGGAAGCCAGAGCTTTTCTTTCAGGTCAAAGCGATGACATTTCTTAACTGCAGCCTTCGAAGTCGCTGCGAGCGGCTCCCAGCATCACCGGTCACGCCGAGTGACCGACTGGGAAGGGCCCCACTTCAGAAGCCAGCAGGACACCTGAGCCCAGAAAGCCCAGGGCACCAGCCCGGAGAAAGGGCCGTCCGGCAGCCCCATGGACGGCCGACGCAGCTGAAGGGGGCCCGCGTCCTGCGCGCTGACCAGCACGTGTGCCCGTTTCTCCGCCTCTCTCTCAAGGAGCTTCGCTTCCTCGTGTTCGGGTGAGAGGTCGCTCGGAGCGGAGGCCACCACTTCCCCAGGGGCTCCTAGTCCCGGGGGACGGTGGGGTGAGGGGTGGGGCAATCGGGGTGACAGGAGGGAGGCGGCAGTTGCAGGTGGGGGGCGGGTCAGTCTCGGGGCCACGGGCGCCCATCCCCACACAGGGCACAAGCTGCCCGCCCTGCGGGACACTCGGGGGCCAGGAGGCGGCTTGGGGGCCCGCCCCCACCCAGGGGTCCCGCCTGGGACACAGGCTCCCGCTGAGGAGACACAAGGGCCAGAGGCCGCAGCCACACTGGCACTGGGGTTCGGGTTCGGGGTTCGGGAGATACTGTCTGTGGAAAGAAGTGCTTAAGCTTAAGCTTTTCTGGCCCCCAGAACATAAGAGATGAGGCTCGGCGCTGGCGAGGCCCTTAGTCCCGCCTGGCCTCTCCCGACCCTTGCACCGGCCGCCCCCCGAAGAGGACAGGCGCCGCCAGGATGCCCGGCCGCATCTCGGCTCTGCCGGCGGCTGGTCCGAGCGCGCTCAGGACTCGCATTTGGAGACACCGAAGAAGGACTGACGTGCCCGCCACGTTTCATTTGAAGGCTGTGGAAGAGGAGCGGCCGAGCTCGCAAAAGCACCTGAGCCACCAGGGTCCTCCTGCTCCACAGCCACATACACCCACAGGCCGCGCGGGCCGCACTCGGCCGCGAGTCAGACAGACGTGGCGTTTCCACCCGAGTGTCCCGGGGCCTCTGTGTAGCGCTTTGTTAAAAAGGACACCCAAACACCTTTGGGAAGGTGACACTGACTTCCTGAAGGCGGGGAGCGAGGGCGGCTGGACGCGCCGGCACCCGCAGGCAGCTGCACCCCATGGCCTCCGAGGAGGGGCTCCCGCGGGTTGGCCGGCAGGCAGCCCCCACGGTGCGGGCAAGGGCCGAGGAGCGGGTCTCTAACAGGCCGCGGCGGGCCTGGGGCCAGACGGTGGAGCCGGACGGCGCGTGCCCGAGCCGGTCCGCGTGGCCACGAGGACGACTGAGCCCCGCGACGCCGCGCTCTGCTGAGGAGAGGGGCAGAATCCCCGCACTAGCCGCTGACTATGACCCAAGAATGTATAATCCTGGGCTTTCTTAAAGCTGCAAGTTTATTACAGAAGGAGAACATACATGGCATTAACAGATCAAGCAGGTCAATTCCAGAATCTTAAAGGAGCGTTTTTTTCCTCTTGCCCAACAGCCACGCACACCCACGGGCTGCGAAACCGTCGCCATAAACAGCGGTCCGCACGCGGCGGCGGCGCACAGACGCGGAGCTTCCGTCCAAGTGTCCCAGGGGCCTCCCTAGAGCCAGTCACTCTTCCTGAACTTTCTACAGAAGTCTTTTCGAATAACCCTAACAGCTGAGGAGAGTGTGAAGACTGGGACTCACGGGCAGTGGGGTGCGCACACCCTTCTGGGAGCCCCCCGCCTACTCCAAGCCCAGCAAGGCCTCACTCTCCCCCGTCCCGGCGCAGCGCTGCGCCCGCACTCACGCCCCGGGGCGCCCGGCCTGGCTCTCGATGAGGGAGAGCTCCAGCACGGGCAGGAGCAGCTGGGAGGCGTCCTGGATGTACGAGGCGCTGTTTGATGCCTGTCGGGATGGGAACACACACAGCGTCAGGCGGCGAGAAGAGGACGCCCGCTGGGACAGCACGGCCCGCGCAGAGCGGCGCCGGCTCCCTGAACCCGGCCCTGGCGGGGAAGTGCAGACTGAAGCCTGGGCAGACCGTGGGGAAAGGAAGACGGGCGCACCACACGAGGCGGCGCTTCTGTCCAGCTGGCCCACGGGGGGCCGTTCTCTGGTATCTGGTTCAAATTTGCAAGTTTGATTCCTTGACTGAGCTCCCGTCACAGCATTCTAATGACTTGAGGATTGCAGAAGGCCAAGCGCCCCCACAGGCCCCGCAGCCCGCCGTGCCAGGTGTCGGGGGCACGCGAGAGGCACCCTTCCGGAGAGTCTGCGGCGCCATGCGCCCCAAGGCCACGCGGGGCCCGGTTGCGCTCGGGCGGCCAGACCGGCTTCGAGCAGATCGCCCAGCACCGGAGCTGCTCGCGCGATTAATTAAGGAGAGTTTTGGAAACGTGAAATCCAGAAAATGCGGCACAAAAGGGGTGGAATTGGGCCTGTGGTCCTCCTCACCCACCTCCTTACCCCCGGCGCGCCGAGAAGGGCTGCGTGAATGCAGCGCCTCACTGACAAAACAAGCAACCTCCCCGGCGCGGCCTGATCCCGTCTCAGAGCGCTGGCCTGCAGTCCGGTTCTGCTCTCGGGGGCCCCGGGGGCTCCAGACGGGCCTCACTACTGGGAACTGCCCTCGCTGTGGGGCCAGCATCACCGGGGCCCGCCGCGCCCTCCCGGCCACCCCCCGCAGCTCCCACTTCGCTTTGGGATTAACAACGGGAATAGGCATCAGACACACAACATTCTGGTTAAAAAAGCAAAAAAATAAATCTTTAAAGAGAGTCCCTATGCAGCATCTCAGAAGTGAGAGACTTCACCCCCCACTAACCTCCAGAAACACCGCCGTGATGACCGGGTTCAGGACGTCTGCCTTCTCGCTGGCCTGGAACGAAGAACGCGGAGTTACCAGTTAAGCGGGTTAAAAACACAACAAGCGAACACGACTGGCGCGAGGCGCGCTGTAAGCGAGATGCGCGCACGCGGGAGCCAGAAAAGGCCTGGGCCGAGAGCTCGTCGCCCCTATGCGGCCGTCCCCACCCTGAGAGCGCCCTCTGCGGTTTCTCTACCGACTTTAAAAATGATCTTCATTTCGTTAGAAGGGGTGGAGATCCACGTGGCCAGAGGGCGCAGGCCAATTTTAAAGGAAACTACGCAGCTTAGGGACACGCGCTCGGAACTCCCCGGGCGGCGCAGAGTCAGGGGGCGCGCGACGGCCGGCGGCTGGGAGGGCCTCACAGAACGCGGCCAAGACCCGGCGGGAAGCCGCAGCCGCCCTCGGGAAGAAAGCCAGCGTGCAGGCTGGAGCTGGCCCTCAGCGGCGGCCTCAGCGCGCGGCTCGCGTCCGTCCTCCACGAGGTGCGCGTGAAGCTGAGATGCTGCGCTGCGGCTTCCGCCGGGAGCCGGCCGAGGGGCGCGGGGGCCTTACCCCGGCGGCGGCCAGGCAGGTGGTGAACTCCTTGGACAGGGACGCCAGCTCTCTGCACAGCGCCGCGGTCAGCCTAGGAGGGGGAGGGCGTCAGCGAGACCGGACCCCGGCAGGGGAGCCGGCCCCGCCCGCGGCCAGCGCAGAGGAAGAAAGCTTTGCCCTTTGCCGGGGTGTGAGGTGCCGAACCAGGCTCGGTACACCCCGGCCACGCCCCGGGGAGAGCGCTCGGCCTTCGGCAAAGTTCTGTCCTTTCAGTTAGTCAGAGAAACAGCTAAGGCCCAGCGAGGCGGAACCCGCACTCGGGGCACCGTCCTTCCCTGGCGCGCAGTATTTCCGGCGCGTCCTCCGCGCAGACGACCTGCGGGCGCCAGACTCGCAGTGAGTGCCTGTGCGAGTGTGTAAGACACGCACACACGCGGGTGCCACACCCTAAGCACGCGCACGTGCGGGGAGGCGGGGGAGGCGGAGAGGCCGCGCCTGAGGCAGCCTGAGCCAGGGCGGCGGCGGTGGCAAGAACACGCCAGGCCCGCGCAGGCGCTCTCCTCTCCACGGGCCACCTCGGGGCAAGTCCCTTACCCCTAAGGGCGTTCAAGATGAAGCTGAGCCCTCCTAGGGAGCTGGGCGCAAGCTGGGGGCGACGGAGACTGGAAACCGGGCCCCCAGCTGCACAAGCCTCGCGCTGCCCACAGAGACACCGCCGTCACCTAACGAGGCCCTCAAACGGCCCTCCTCGCACCAGGGCAAGCCGTGACTGTAGTTCACGAGCACAATCTGGCGGCAGAGGCCACAGACCCAGGCCGCGGAGACACCCAATTCCAGGCCACCCTCATGGCCAACCCTCAGTCCCTGTGCAGACCGATGCAGCACAGAGCCTGGCGCGGGGCCGGTCACGCCGACATCGCTAAGGACTGAAGTTCTTAGAATTACCTTTTACTCATTCAAAATTCTCTTCCTTTTAAAACTAAAAACCTGAGAGCTACTTTTCAGAGCGTGAATCGGTTACCAGACAGGGCAATAACGCAGACCGCTGGCGACTGACCCGAAAGTAAAGCGCAGGCCTGGGGTGGCGAGGGCGCCTCTGCGCTGAGCCCCACAGCCCGGAGGACACGCCCCGAGGGGCACACACACAGCCACTTACTGGGAAAGGGCCCGGCCCCTGTCTAGGGCAGCCGCGTCCTGCTTTTGGCCGTGCAGGACCAGAGCGGCCGTCTTGTGGAACAGCTCAATGGAGCAGGCCGTCAGCTCCGCGAGGCTCCGGATGGCAGTGGCGTGGATGTCCTGGGCAGAAACAGCAGCGGTCAGGAGAGCCAGCGCCGTGCCCCTCGCGCTGGGCGTCAGTGACCGGCACAGCTGGGCTGAGCGCAGCCCTTCAACCAGCCCGGGGTGACTCGGCCGCACAGCTGGGCTCGGAGCCCTCGGTCAGGTGTGCCCGGTGACGAAGCTGCCCAGGGTCTGGTGTGGCCCCTGGGGCCTCCCTTGAGACACGCACGTTCCCGTCCTTGTCCTTCACGCCTGTGGCCCTGGCTGGACGCGGCCCCAGACCTCCCGCGGGAGCGGTGGCAGCAGGACCGCAGCACGGAACCGGGGCCCTGACTGCGCCACCCACACCTCAGCTCCCCAGAGGGAAGCCAGCCTCGGGCACCCCGTCACCTCGATCGAAACGCTCAGCTGCTCGGCTGTTTCTGCGTCCAGCTGTTCTCCTTCTGCCTGTTCCTCCGACGGCTTGACCAGGGCGGCCCTGACCCAGTCGTAGGCTGAGCTTCTCGCCTAAGAAAGAAAGAGACGATCACCCACCAACAGCTCCTTTCAGGGCACCGAGACTGCCATGCCCACAGACTGGCACGCCACCACCACCCCTCTAGCTGCTCGCCCAGGCAGTCTGCGCCCACGGCACTGGGGTCGGCTATCTACTCCCAGCATCTAGAATTCTGACCCTCTGATTTAGGGTGGGAGGTGAGAGACACACGCCTAGAAAACAACAAAAATACCTGTGCCCCGGGACGGAGAGGCCTCTGTGGGGGACACCTGGGCACCCTGGGCCAGGCAGTGCTGCGGCACCTGCGGATACTCCCAGCTCTGCTGACCACCCAGACGCAAAGACACGCGGGCCCCAGCGCCCGGCCCCGCCCACCCAGGAAGCCCCGGCCCCAGGGAGACGCTGGTTGGGCTGGAGAGCCGTGAGCTGAACGCACGCTGGACGGCTCCGGAGGCGGCCCCTGCCCCACTCCCGGCTCGCACGAGAGGCTCCCCCGCCCCGGGCGTGCGAGGAAAGGTCCCGAGTCCCCACCCAGGCCGCGGCTGTGGGCCTGTCGGTGCCAGGGCTCCGGGAAGGGGCGACCCCCAGCTCCCCAAGAGCGCATCCGCCACCCTGGAGCCCCGCAGCGCGGCGGGGACGGAGGCGGCAGGGGGCCGGCCCACGCGCTCAGGGAGGCCGCCAGCACTGCCAGCCCTGAGCAAACGCCGCCGTGGCCCACCGCAAGCCCCCAGACCAGCACGGCTTCCGGATGGAGGGGCGGGATGCAGACGCAAGGCGCCAGTGTGCGTGTGACAGGCGCGCGTGCGGGTGGGCTGACACTCGGAACACACCTCCATCAGTTTTCATGACACACTTGCCAGGAAGTTACGATCTCAGATTCTTTATCCGCTAAACCCAGACAAGCAAAATAACGAGGATCACCCAAGACTACTCACCCGGGTGAGCTTCTCCGGCTTGGAGGAGACCCGCAGCTGGGAAAACAGCTCTGCCACCTCGGTGGTAAAGTCCTCATCCCCTGAGAGACAGCGAGCCCCGTGTCAAAAAAGGGGAGGGCTGAAGAGGGGAGGGGAGGGGAGAGAAGGGAGGAGAGGGGAGAGGAGGGAGGGGAGGGGCAGGCGGTTTGCAGCACCAGCAGCAGCAGCAGCAGCGGATCACATGCCCACCGCCCCAGCACTGACCCTTTCTATAATCAGCGCCGCCTGCGGTGACGCTCGGGAAGGCGTCGGTCCCATCCCGGAGACGCAGAGACCAGGGCCTGAAGAGGCCGATTTCCTCAGAACCTCACAGCAAGGATCAGGAGTCTGTCCAGGTCTCCCCACCCCCAGTGCAAATCCTGTGCCCTCTATGCACCCCAGGAGTAGACGGGAGAGCTGGCCCTGCGCCGGGCTTCCAGGGAGAGGCCCCAAGCCAGGCAGGAAACACAGGCCCGCAGCTGGCAGGCTGGACCCACTGCTGCTCTCAGCAGGGTGGGCACCGCCTGGTGGGCGGGAGCGACGCGGGGGGAGCGCGGAAAGTGGCCAGTGACGGGGACCCAAGGAGGCCCCGCCGACGCAAACAGACGTGAGCAATTTCACTTTCAGAGTGGTCCCTTTGGTTCCAGCTGGAAATGAACCGAAAAGGGAACAAGAGGCGAGGCGACGATGCAGGGTCCAGCTGAGAAAGAAAGGTGGCGGCAGGAAGACGCGGACGACAGGCCTGGGGCGGGGGGCAGAGCAGGCGCTGGGCCGGCTGGCAGAGGCGACGGGCACACGGAGCCCACACTGAGAGTGGCAGGCGGCAGTGACCCCCTCGGCCAGCGGCGCCCAGAGCCAGGGGAGGCGGCCCCCGCTCCCACGTGCAGCCCACACAGCCCGCACAGCCCCTGCGCGCAGAAGCCCCGCCCCTGCCTCTGCGCCCCGCCCCCGCCTCTGCGCCATGCCGCAGACACACCTGCAGACAGCCGGGCGAAGTGTGCCCCACAGCCCCAGGCAGTCGCTGCTGCCCGCCTCCCCGGCCCTCAGGGAGAAGCCCCAGGCGGTCCTGCTGCTCCCTCCGGCCCTCCTCCCCGCAGAGGAGCCGGTGGCCAAAGGCCGGGAAGCCGGCTCCCTGCACGGCGCGGCCGCAGCCACCTCACCCGCCCAGGCCCTCCGAAGCCCATGCTGCCGTCTAGAACTCCAGAGCCGGGGTCAGGCCGCGGTTCTGTTTCGCCAGCTAAGCTCTAAATTACGGGCACACAGGAGTGACCTGGAACCTATGGTGGAGGCAGGCCCCCGGGGGGTCCCACCTATGCGGCAGAGCGCAGGGCCGGACAGACCTGTGCTCACAGACTCGTGTCTCATCTGCCAGGTGGGCGGGGCTGCCGAGGCAGGCCAGGGCTTGGGAGGGGTCGGAGGTCACCCACACGCTGGCCCAGGCCACAGCCTGCACTCCCCTCTGCCAGCGCCAAGGGTGGTGACTTAGGAGTCGTGAAATGCTGAGGTCTAGGTACACTCTCCGCCCAGAGCACCAGGCAGGCTTTGGGGGTGCTGTCTTTCCAGAGCACCGATCTCCAGCAAACAGGTAGCAGAGAAAAACATCAGACACAATCCCTGTGCTCAAACCCTCGCAGTCTCTCCAGATGGTGCTGAGAGATCAGGCTTTCTGGCGCGATGCAAATCCCAACTGAACAAACAGCATATAGGACACTGCAACCCTGGAAACGCCCCTGGTCACTCAGAGAGCCCCAGTGTGCTTCTCGTAAACACCTGGTTTGCCGCTACAGTCCCTGATTTCCAAATTCTAAACCCCAAATGCCAAGAGGGACAGTCTTCGGTTATACCCGTGTGGGTCTAGTTCCAGACCACCCCACTTTCCGATCAGGAGCAGACCCTTCACACGGACAAGCTGTCCTTCAGTGGGGTCATTCTTAGGACGCAGTGTGAACCGGAATGGGGACGGGACAGAAAGCCCCGTCCGGCAGATGCCACCCGGAGCCCCGCTCCCACCCCCGGCAGGACGGGCAGAAAGCCACGGGGGACCTGGGGATAGCAGAAGCAAGGCCACCGGCAGTGAAAGTACCTAAACCACGAGCAAACAAAGGCACAGAAGGAAGTCAAGGCGACATCCAAAAAAGCAACCGAGACATCTACCTTTGCGCTCCTCCTCCTCCTCCTCACAGAACTCCGCGAGGGAAAACGCTTCTTTCAGCTGCTCCAGTTCGAGTTTGAGAGTCTCTAGTTCTTCTCCACTCAGAGAATTAAGAATAGATCTCACCTGAATGGGTATACATAAGGAAGACAACGAGCTGTAGGAGCACAAAGCGTGGAGAACATTCCCCGGGGAAGAAAAGGACATCTCTCACACTGAAGACTAAGTTAGGAGCTTGTCAGTCAGCTCACGGCACTCCCGACACCGTCAGCACGAGGCTGGCCACCACAGGGGGTGGCAGAACAAGCACTTTCAAAGTTCATACAGGCCGGAGTGACCAGCAAACCTCAGTGCCTCGCAATCGCCGAGAAGTAAGGAAGACACGAAATAGTCTCACATCAATCCAAAGCTAACAGGTAACTTGGCGGCTCGCGCCAGCGAAACTAAAAAAAGACCGAGGTGGAGGAAAAGTGACAGGTGCGCTATGACGCCAGACCTCTGCAGGCAGCTGACCTCTGCTGTCTGCCTTTCCAGAGTAACCCCGGCTCATTCTGTCTCTGGTCCCCACAGAGAAATCTGTCCACCATTTTCAAGACTCTCAAGTCCGACTGAGAGACTCCCATCTCCCAACTGTACAGAAGAAACTACATAGCGTGGCCTTCCTGGAGACTTTTCCCATGGGGACCTCTGCTTTAGAGTTACCTTTATTTCACTTTCTCGGGAGAGCATCTCCAGAGCTTCCAAATGTGAAAGGCCTTGAAATTCATCGAAGAGTAGCCCATAATGAGTCTTTTTGTCAGTTTCCATGGTAACCTCATTGGCAGTGGAGAGCTCCTCTTTCTCCTTCGCCTCTCGTAAAACCTGGAGAAGAGACGGAGGCATGGCGCGGCAGCGAGGAGGGGGCCCCGAGCGCGAACCGGGACAGCCGAGGGGCCCGAGGGCGGCAGGCGGCGGCACAGCGCACTGCCCCCAACGGCTCAGGAGCCGCGGGAAAGAAGAGCACACGTGAGCTGATCCTGGACGGAGGAGACGACACCCAAGGGTCCAGGTGTCCCTGAGTGGGGCTGAAATATCACTCTGATAAACGTCAGACAGGCCCTGCGTCTAGAACTGAGTGGACAGGAGGTTCACGCAAGACGAAAGCGAAGGAAAACGGGGCCTTCTCCGCGGTCACAGCGCCGCCCCCTCCCTCTCCGGGAAGAGCCGCAGTGACGAAGCCACTGAAAGTTCTTTGAGAGAGCCAAAAAAACATTAACAAGGCTCCAATTACCAGAGGTGAAGATAACGGAGGAAACAAGCAGGCAAAGCGAGCAGCACCTGAGAGAGCGTGGCATTCCGGTACATCAGGCCCTTGGTTCTTTTAAAGCCGGGGTCCCCTTCTGCTATGACATCCATCGTCTTCTTCCCGATGAATTCCAAGGCGTCCAGACCCCCGCTGATGACGCTCCTTCCCTAGGGGACACGCAGCTGTCACAGCAGGGACACGCTGTGCGCACATCCAGGCCCCTGCAGAGGCCCCCGCAAGCACGCGCAGGGCAGAGGCCCGCAATCAGGCGCGGCTGCGGGAGTGGAAGCAGGTACAAGCCCGGAGAAGCCTCAGTCTACGCCGGACACGCCGATGCCGTGACCCGGCAGCCCCAGGCTGGCCACGCACCCACGGGAGACACAGAGGTGAGACCGCGCACGAAATCTCACGGCAGAGTCCCGCAAAAGCAGGGAACTACTCCGACACTCGCCAGAGGCGGCACCAGCACACGAAACGCGACGCAGCACAGCAAACAGGGGGAAAACGGGGTGCACCACAGACGCGCGGAGTGAGCGGACGCCAGGGCCTGCGCTGGTGAGCCCAGGGCGTGAGGCTGAAAGCGCGAAGAGTCAGCCAACGGCGGCGTCAGTCAGAACTGCGGGCGGGGGCACACCAGAGGCGGGGGCCCCAAAATGTCCCTCCTCAGTCCAAGTGTGTTCACATGAAAATGCCCCCTCGCACTCTCCCGCCCCTGCGCGCATGCCAACACGGCATGTCTGGCTAGTCCAGGTGCCCCCACACACGGGTGCGCGTGCCGACTGCCTGTCGCGCGGAGGGAAGCAGCTCTCCGGGCTCCTTCAGGACACTGCCAGTCACCCCCGACTCATACTGGTGCCCCTCCTATGCATCTCGCTTCCCTCTGCCCAAAAGCTTAACTGTGAAAATCTGTATTTTGTGAAGTGGGGAAATGACCCGGGACCAGCACTTCCCAGTCCATAAAACATCTGGAACCCCGTCGTGCCCCGCCTCACCGAATTCCCACTTTCCCTCTTCAGAGAGCACGTTCACGTGGTTCTCCCCCACCCCTCGGGTGAAGGTGACCGAGGGGCTCTGGCAGGAGTGACCAGTCCCCAGGGCCTCTCGGGGACAAGCACGCAGGAGCGGTGGCCCCTCACGGCACTCACCGTGCTCTGGACGGCGGTGGAGATGGTGGCAAGCATCCCGAAGGGCCCTGCCACCGGGGAGGCGCTGTCCTCGGTGGCGCCGGGCTCTCCTGCAGGGAGGACACGTGCGGGGAGAGGAGCCGGCTCAGCCAGCCCCGCCTGGGTGCCAGCACCTGCCCCCCACGCACAGGGACCTGGACCTCTGCGCCGTGACTGAGCCGTTGGTCTGTGTTAAACTGAAAGCTGCGGCAGGCAGGCAGTTTCCATTTTCATTTCATGTCAAAAGTGAAGCCCAGCCCCGCTGCTCAGAGGGCCCGCTGCCAGCAGCCCTCCAGGGCCCAGGACACCGTCCAGGGGCGAGCGCTTCAGGACAGAGCCCCGGCGCTGGCGGTGCCAAGGCCCCTGCGCCCCGGTCCCGCGCTGCCTCAGGGTCACACCCTCGGCTTTCTGTCCACTACACCCCAACTCAGCCGCTGCGTCCTGGCCTGCGACCCCAGGTGCTGACGTCTCCCAGCACTGACCTGTGGCGAGCTGTGCCTCCGCCGAAATGTCACTGGGGCTGGGGATTCCCAGGGACGTCTCTGCCTTTTCAATGACGTTGGAAATACCTTGTCCTAGCAAGAAAAAGTCACATTTTCATGTTTGAATACTGTTTGCTACTAGTCTTCAAACTTGAAGAAACCAACCAAATCTCAAACCTGCAGATTTTTGTAACTGTCCCAGTCACAAGCTATGTTACTTTGATGACGTATAACCAGTCTTTGGGAGTGCATCGTAACCAAAAAGAAATTTGATCATCACCAAAAGTCGTTTTATGTTAACAACTCCGAAAGGTCAACTCCCTGGTGAGGAGATGCCGCAAACCCAGGGCGGAAGAAATCAGAACCACTACTGACGCGCCCTCAGACTCCAGCGCTGAGCAGACACGGGCCTAACAGACATTTTAACCCAGATTTCCCGAAAACAGGGACACACACACACACACACACACACACACACACTCACTCGCACACACAGACTGGTGGCCTTACCGACTGTGACCACCGTGGCTGAGGCCGACGCGAGCAAGGACTTGCCCCAGCTGCCCCAGTAGCCCCATCCGCTCTGGGCGGCATCTCTGGAAACAGCTTCCTGTTTTTCCCAGAGGCAGAAAAGCAAAAAGAAAATGGAAGAATTAAACAAGGTATCTATCAGCCCAAGGTGTGGGTGAACAAATTCGCATTACTTGGCTAAAGAAACGCATGGCTTGACTGAGATGCACTTAAGAAACGCACAGCAAAGGCATTTCTGGAAGTGAGAAAACCGTGCTTTATGGTTATGAAAGTTGAGAAATAGTCACAATCCTAAGCTGGTACTGACTCCCAATTCTTTCCAGCCCCAACGTGCTGAAGTCTTGCTGCTGTCACAGATAACCCGAGGGCCTGCGTCCGAGATACCTGAGCCGGGAGAGCTTCTGACGGCTCAAGGCCACTGGGGGGTTTGGACTCTGGTCTTTTCCGAGTGGACGCTACAGGTTCTGGCTTGTCCTCTGGCGTGGAGCGCTGGCCCACCGGCCCATAATTCTCAGCCCCTTCAGAGTCCCCTCGTCCAGGGCAAGGGGTTGCTTCAGTTATCACTGCAGTCTCAGCATCATCTTTATCCGACATGATTAGCTCATCGCCTGGTAAGATAAAGACCCAAGGAAAAAAGGCGCATTTTTATACATTCGTTTAAGAGATCAGAGATTCACGAGCAGCTTAAGGAAGGACGCAGACGTCTGAGCCGCCTGTGCCCGGGTGCCCAGGGGTGCGGCATATTCATACAATCCCAGGTCTAGGCCTCGCAGACTGTGACTGGCGCCCGCCAGGCCCGGCCTCGCCCGCGCACCCACGCCGGTGGACATTCATTGCATGCGCAGGTCCGCGGGACAGTTCAAGCAAGGACCTTTCACGTTGTTTCTTTACCCGCAGGTCACCCTCCTCCCACCCACAGCCAGCACTGAGCTGTTCTTCCTCTCCAGAATCTTGTCATTTTGATCTAAAAGTGCAACCACATGCAGCACGGAACCTTTCGAGAGCGACATTTTTCCCTCTGCATCAGCTCTCGGGAACACATACGTTGGGTCCACCGACAGTTGCTTCCTTTCGTCTCAGTGCCAACACTTGGCATGGGTGAGTCCCAGTTTTTAACCATTTATCTGTTTAAAACTATCAGGGCGGTTTCCAATTTGGGGCCATTACAAGGCGAAGGCTATGAACATTTCTGCACAGGTTTTCGTGGGGCCGTGCGCTCTCACGTCTCTGGAGTAGGCGACCTAGCCCAGTCCCTGGGGCACGCGCCTGCTTCAGCACGCCGCGCCGCCAGCATCAGGAGACTGCGGTGTGCTCGCTTTCACAAGGGGCAGCCGGCGCCGCTCCCAGGCACGGGGTAAATGATGCCGCTCGGGCTTTTGCACCGCTGGCCTCTGTGGCCATCACCTGCAGCCCTGAGGTGCTTGGGTGTGTGGGCTCGGGGTACGCATGCCCGATGGTGGGCACCTGGCGCATGGTGTGGGCGTGTGTAAGTGGGCGCACCTGGCCTGGAGGCTGTGGCTGCAAGGGCGGCGTCACAGAGAACACCAGAGAAAGGTGGTCGGGGGCTCCAGCCGCCTGTCTACAAGTGGTGTAGAAAGATCATTAAAAGCCTGAAAAAGCCACCGAGGGCTCCTGGACTCTCCTTCACCACCTGCCCGGACCCCTCGAGAGCCCGCGCACGCCTTGCTGGCGCACCAGGATGAGCAGCTACCACAAGGGAGAAAGAGCCGGGTCGCACACGCACTCCTGCGCCAACACCTAGTCGCAGGCTGTGTGGGCGCATATCCCTCCCAGCCCGGGCTGCGTGCAGTGACCCGCCCATCAAATCCTGAGGCAGCACTCTGAGGCCACCGCTCCCTTCTAAAAGGATCGAAAGAGCCAGCTTGTCAGGAGCAAGGCTCGCGGCCAAAGGACCTGAAACCAGCGCCGCCTGGGCGGCCGTCAGCGCACTCCCCACGCAGGTGATCTTGGTGCAGCGTCCAGTTTCTATGGTAACCGCTGCTGGTTAAAAACTGGAATCACATGCAAGTAGATACCTCATATGTCCCTGGCGAAATGAAAACCCTGGCCCCTGAGACCCGCAGCCAATGTGGACATCACTAGTTCATGGCAAATAACTGGGGCCCTTTCAGCCAGGGCGGCTGGTGCTCCCACGTTCTCCCAGGCGCCACCAAACCACGACTCGTTTCTGCTTCCTGATTAGCTCCTCAAAGCACCTGAGCGTGCAACCTGTGATTAAAGGGCATTTCTCGTGCCTGATGATGCCAGAGGAGAAGATGCTCGGGAGAGAACTCAGGGTGTGGCAGCGTGGAGTGTGGGCAGATCCTGGAAGGTGGGTGCCAGGGCCGTGGGAAGGCCTCAGGCTAGGAAAGCAGATTTGCACAACTCCGAGACGACACCCTCTGCAGAGAAGACACATGCCTGACACGGAGCAAAAGCAAGCTGGAGGCCCGGGCCGCAGACACACAGACTGACTCTGAAACACTCAGCCTTCCACTTGCGAACTTTAAGCACCTCCAAGCACCATGCCCTGGACTTAGAACTGATTGAAGACACTCTCTGACCCACTGGTCCAGGACTAACAGCAGAGGACAGAGTCCCCGCACGAAGTTCACCAGTGTCATTCTCCTTCCATGCTACTCCCCGTGCACAGAACACGGCTCCGCACGCAGGCGCCCTGTCACGGGTGCCCTCTGCGCCTCACAGCAGCCTGGAGGGGCTCGGCTGTGTCTGCGTGCAGCCTGGTGCAGCCAGCATGGAACGTGCCAGGCCGGCGGAGAAGTGGGGGGCGGGTATGTGCATGTTATCATCCGCCTGTATCCTTATCACCAGGACGGGCCTCCGTGGGAATGGCTTCCGGTGATTGCAGAACCTGGCAGGAAAGGCCGACGAGGGAGCGTTTCTGTGCGTCTTCCGGGCGCTGTCTGCTGTGTTCCTTTCCTAGTTGGGGGAAGGCTCGGCCACTACAAGTGAGTCAAAGAGCTGAGTCCTACTTTTAACAAGTAACACGCCCGCGTAATACACACACGACACGGGGCTGGGTGCCGCTCGCGTCCGGGCACCCTCCTCACAGACGGGGACGCCGGGTGCCCGCTCGCAGCCAACCGCCTTCTCTTCCGACGATTTTCTCACCGCGCCCCTCGCGGTTCCCCACCCGGGGCGCGCCCCAGCAGGTTTCGGGGGAGTCCAGGGCACAGCGGGTGTCGGCCTGAGGGTGGGGATGGCACGCCGCCTCCCCCCGCGCCCCCCACGGCTTGCTCAAGGGTCCCGGGGGTCAGCGCCCGGTTCCACTTGGGAAAGTGACCGCAGAGGGCGGGGCAGGGTCCAGCGGGGCCGGCTCGGGCACGAGGGCGCACAGGGACCCGCGCCGCGTACCCGGCGCCAGCGGCGGGTGCCCGGACCCACCGGACGGCCGGGGTCTCTGGGACCGGCCCGCCCCGGGGGGCGGGTGACTGCGCCCCCAGAGGACCCACGAGTTCCCACAGCCACACGCGGCGCCCCGCCTCCTCCCGGCAGGCGGCCCCCACCGCCCCTCACGCCCCTCACGCCCCTCACCGCCCCCCACCGGCCCCCACCGGCCCCGCCGCCCCCCGCCGGCCCCTCACCGGCCCCCACCGGCCCCCACC
>PVIJ01021552.1:0-18259 GCA_004024925.1 Scalopus aquaticus | reverse complement strand
AGAGAGACAATCAGTGGGGGGGGAGGGGGGGAGGAAGGAGCCGGAGGGAGGGAAGGGAAAGGGCACAAAATGGAATAGAAAAGAACACAAGGGACCATGGAGATGGATCACGGGTGAATTGGTGGTGGGCTACCCAAGGGGAATGCAAAATGTAAAAGACATAAATAACAATAAAAATATATATTATAAAAAAAATATTCAGAGTAAGAAAGAGCCCTGAAAAATAAAAAAAAAATAGCCTTCACTATTTAAGCACTTTAAACCACAATTTGCTAGTAGACATTCATAGACTGTAGCAGAGCTTAGTGAATAGGTGATCTTGAGATATTGTGTGGCGATCTCTTACTCAATTTGAGCTTCCCTATGGAAGAAGTAAACCATAGTGTGATGATTGGAAAGATAGGAAAGAAGATAATCATGGAAAAACATGGCCCAGAGAATTATGAGTGACTGTGTATTTTAGGGGCTTCTTTGTGATTAGTTAGCAGGGACCTTCAGAGAAGGTATACCAGGCAACAGGGATTATCTGAAGGGGGCATGTTGGGGTCTGGAACAAGCAAACCAAGACGAAACTCTCACTAGGACACAACACTGGCAGGAGGGAGTAACTAATAGGAATTTTAACTCAGCACCTACAAATGACTTACCATGGCTAAGTCAATGCTTAGGGATTTTTAAATGTTTCATGTTTTCTTAAGAGTATGTTTTTTAAAGTCTCAAATTAGTCAAGATGATTAATAATTACTGTGTGTTTAAATAAAAGCCTAGATAACATTTGTCTTTAAGTATTTTCTTTTAAAAGCACTCTTGTTATATCTTTATGTAAATGAGGCATTTAGTTAACCAATCTTTGTGCTATTATTTTAATTTGTTTTCATAAAACAAAACATTTCATGAATTAAATCCACATTTTATTGCTCTCTCAATCTTCCATATTTGCAGCAACCCTAAATTATGATTTTTATTCCATACCCCAAATTACCACCGATCATTTGGAGGCAGGACTTGGAAATCTTAGGCTTAGTGCCCAGAGGGATATAAGCTAACTCAGTAAGATTGATCTTACAAATCCAACTCTGTAAGGTTTTAGATGCTTTCCGAATTTGTATAGCTTTTATCATCAACACTGAGCCCCCAAACCAGGATCCTTAGTCTGACAGAGTCATCATCCTGAGTCAAAATTTCAAAGTTGATAAATTTGTCTACTGTGTGTTTTTTAAAACTGTTCTTAGTAACACTTAGCCTGTGTCTGCACCATACGGCAAGGCCCATTCACATTAATCTAACCTGTGCCCATTGTCTCATGGCCCTGGCCTATATCAAATGTCCTATTCCAAAGTAATCCTAAAACTCCTCCAAAGGACAGTTTGAATTGTATAATGTGTTCTCTCCAAAAGAGTATTAAATTTTTCTTGGGGATCTAATGTTCAGCATTGTGATGATAATTAGCAACATTCCAGTATACAGTACAATGTTATTAACAGGAGACATTAAATGTTCTTACCACGAAAAGAATTGATATTTATGTGACAGGACAAAGGTATTAATTAATGCTATGATGATAATCAGTTTGCAATATATGTGTATCAGATCAACATATTTTATACCTCGAACATACCCAATATTATATATCATATATTATATAATATATATATATTATATCTCAATAAAGGTGAAAAAACTTTCAGCAAGTTTTTAACCGAGGATTCTAGAAAGACAATACCCTTTGAGGACTAGGAAGCATTTTTATCCATCTGGCTGCCTTTAACTGTTTTTCATTGTTGCTGGTTTTCAGTAATTTGATTGTATGTCTTGGCACATTACTGTATTTATTCTGTGTGGGATTCATTGACCTTCTCAAATTTATGGCCGATATATTTAATCATAACTGGAAGACTTCCAGCCAGTATTTTAGACTTCATATAATTTTCTGCCTCTCCCCTTTCTGGACAATCACATATAGATATTGTTCCACAAGTTGCAGATGACCTATTTTTTTTTTTATTTTAGTGTCCTTCCATTGTGATATTTTCTGTTAATCTGAAAGTTTATTGTTCTTTGCTTCTGTGATGTTTAATTTTCTCTTAACGCTATCCTGTGATTTTTTTCTCTTTTGGGGTCTAGTTGTGTTTTAGTTCTTTTTCATATTTTTTCATTTCTGTCCCCATTGTGCTCCTATTTTCCTTTAAATCGTGGATCCTGTTTTTAATAGATTTTTTAATGTGCTTGTAAGATAATTCTATCATCTCTATTATTTCTGGCTATATTTCTATTGACCGATTTTTCCTAATTAGACATTTCACTTTACTACTAAGGCTAGACCTTCCGCATTCTCTGTGCATTGCCTTAGCCATTCAGTGAGTTTATCCACTCTGGGTGATGAGAACTCAAACGTTTCTTAGCCCCATGTGAAGTTTGAGAATCCTTCATCTTACAGCTCTCTGGTAGATAGTCTGGCCAGCCTCGTAGAGTTTTACTCTAAACAGGTGCTGCTCAATATTATTACAAAGATTCGAGAGGAATCCATGGAGATTTGTGGAGCTATTTTTCTGAGTATCATCTTCTCCTGCATTCGACCTTACAAATCCCAGATACTTCAGCCTTCTCAAACTTCAATCTCCATCTTGTCTCTTCAATTCAGCAGGATCTCCATGCTCTGCTTGGGTTCTCCTGCCCTATGACACAGTTCAAATCATTCATTTGGGCTTAAAGTCAGCATGACTGTCAGCATCACTTTGTTTATTTCCTTTTTCTTAGGGTTCAAAGTCCTTTGCCTTCTATTGTCCAATATTTGAAAACAGTTACTACACATCTTTTGTCCACTTCTCCAGTTGTTTATGGTGAAAGAGTAAGTCCAGTACCAGTCACTATTTTGTGACATAAAGCAGAAGTCCTCAAATGTTCTTTTGAAAACTCTGTCACACCTAGAGATGGCTTCCCTCTATGGCTTCGCATAAAATTGAGCCTCTTGACAGTCCCAGTTCAATCAAAGGATATTCCAAACAATAATAGTTCCTTATTAGTTGAAATATAGATAAACTCTAAGGGCTTTTGTAGTATCTTGTTTTTACACTTAACTTTCCCTGCCCGCCCTATCCCAGTATAAGGACACATGAAACTTTAGTTTTGGAGAAAAGATTTGGAAATTAAAGCTTCTATTGAGAGCTATATTCAGCTTTCCTCATTGGGTAACTAAATATGTATGAGTTGTTCTTTTGTCTGAAAGATTATTGGGAGTTCTAGACAAATTATAGGATATTTTTAGCCTCTTTTAAAGAGCAAACTTTAGGCCTTTGTGAATTTACAATGCATTTCCTATTTTATTCATTTCTCATTTGCATTATGTACCTTTAGTAGTCAGTGGTCAGTAAAGTCATTTGGACTTCAGAGGCCTTTGCAAAGATGTGATCAAATAAGCAAAAATAATGCTAGTCATTTAATATTCCCCTTTTAAACCAGAAGCATTATCCACCATACATGTCCCTCTCCCACATTTAGGATTGTGCCTTACTATAAAAGAGCTTGTGAAATTAATGGCTATTATGATCACAATGTCAAATTATGCCATATCATATAGGAACATTACCAGAAGTTTTATATATGTCCTTGTTCCTTTGCCGTATCTGAAATTGTTAGGCATTGACTATACCCTTATTAAGACTTTTAAAAAAATAATTATGTAAATGATGTCTTACCTACAACTACTTGGTAGTACGAGCACTTAATGATCCCTCCCACACAGGAAAGCTGAGATACAAAAGATAAGTCATTTATTCAAGAACATCCAGCAATCTAAAACCATATTAGAATACAAGACTCCATCTCTTAACATTTAAGTCAAGCTGTGCTTTTTTCCCTGCGATTCTTGATGAAAATAACACAATCTTCTTCCAACACTTTCATAGCATTCCCTGTATTATACCAGCCTTAAGACCATCATACCATCCAATTTGCATATGAATTACTACTATATGCCCTTAAATCCCTCATTCATTCTTTGCATAGTAACTTCTATTGGTAAACACTGTGGTACACACAAAGAATTTTAAGTAATAATAATGACCTCAAATTTGAGGATATGTATGTGATTGGCCTAATAATTAGCTTTTTCTAGAAAAGGTTCAGCATTTTCTTTGGTATTTATTTTGCACAGTACATTTTGTTAATGTTTAATTGATGATTTACCAAACTCTTTTATAAACGTAAACTAATTAATATGTTAACTAAATATTATGGAAACCAATACAGAAAATAAATTATGTGTAATAAGGAAACATGAGACAGCAAACATTTCTCTTACTACTAACTTATTCTTAAGAGAATCAGGGAAACATATGAGATAGTATCCTGCTTCATATAGTCTTCTGCCATATTGCTACAAAACAAGGGGTTATATAAAATTTCCTTTGTATGTCTTGCATGGGGATATGTTTGTTTATTGGTTGTTTGAAGTTGAATGTTTGGTTGCATTAAAAAAAATCACATAGTTTGCTGCGACTCAGAAGATTTAGAGAGTCGTGCTGCAGATGTTCTAACTTTGGGCCGTCTGTTCACAATCCTCTTCTTCCCTGACATTGCTGTTAGTGGTAAGCTGTCATATTTCCAAAGAGATGAGAGACCATTGACCCAAAGCCCGTTAAATGAAATAAAGAGAGACATTGGAATAATACAGTGGAAACCTAGCCAGAAACTCCTTTTTTTTCCTGACACAAATATTACATTCTGCCAGATCTCAAAAGAAATTCCAGGAGTCTACATATGTTTAAGTAAATACAAATGTTAGCAGTTTTACAGGGAACAGAAACAACTTCTTGATGCTTATGTTTCTGTTAATTCAAAAATTATGTAGTGTGAGTACCATTTAATTTGAGCAACAAATTACACTGTCCCTTTGCACTTTCCATGTTACTCCCTTTTCCTGAAATAGAAGGGGACCAATCCAAAGGGCTCCCCACCTAATTCCACCCTGGATCACAACTCCAAACATTAACATAATTGCCCATTTTCATGTCCTCGAGGCTTACATAAAGTGTATCTCATGCTGAATAAGAGCTAGGAAGAGTAGCCCTCCTCCTGACCCTGCAATGACAACAAAAAAGAGTCTAGCTGGCAGTTCATACAGTTTGAATAGTTCATGACACTGGATAAATATGTTATGCTTTCATAGGAAATTGCTGTGCACTCTCTAAAACTGTTGACTTGCTAATAATCTGCAATACTTTTATTTACTTGTCTCAGAAGGTGAGAAGGAAGCATGAATAACACTATCTTTGGGATGTTTTATCTTTTATTTAATGTGCACTTCTTAAAGGTATTTTTTCACTCAAGCTGGTAAAGTAATTATGACTAAAGATTCACAGCCAAGATGCCCAAAAATAGATGACTGGATCAAGAAGATGTGGTACATATACACAATGGAATACTATTCAGCATTCAAAAAAGATAAACACATGCAATTCGCAGCAACATGGATGGAACTAGAAGGGATCATGCTCAGCGAAATAAACCAAAAGGAAAAAGAAAAATATCGAATGGTCTCACTTATAACAGGAATATAAGGGAACCAAATACAAGAGCGTCAACCAGCGGGAGGGGGGGAGGATTGGGGCTCAGAACGGGGGATAGGGGAGCACAGGGGACTGTGGTGATGGTTCATGGGTGAATTGGTGGTGGGAAACCTATGGGGAATATACAGTAATGTAAAAGACACAAATAAAAAAAATATAAAAAATTAAAAAAAAAAGATTCACAGCCAAAGCACTGCCGTCACCTGCACTGACAGGACCCTCTGTGGTGCTGTGGTTGAGTAGTCCCTAGGGTCAAGCAGCCTGCAGTCAAGTCGTATTTCAGCTCTTATTGGCCCTGTAGTTTAGAGAAGACGTGTCACTTTTTGGTCTCAGTTTCTTTTACTGTAACATGGAACTATATTAGTACGTGGAGGGTTGCGGTGGTAAGTAAACATACAAAGTATTTAGTATGTCTGGCCCATGATAGGCACTTCACAGGTGTTACCTATAAATAGGAAGTATCTGTCCAGCAGCCAAAAACATAAATCTTATGGTCTTCCTTCCATACCACCTTCATTTGGGCATGTTGTCTAAGTAAAGTAATTTCTGCATTGACCAGAAGGGAATGAACCCCAACCCACTCCACTCTCACTGATTTGCCTTTTTTATTCTTTAAGACAAAGCTCAACTTGATTTTCCTATTGTGAATCCTGTGCACATGTTGACACTCAATGAAGATTTATTTTTCTGAACAAAAAGGAGCACCTCATTTTAGTTTCATGATTTCCCAGAAAGTGACTCAGGGTTTGACTCAAACATTATGCACTTTCGGAAAACTAAAGTAACATTTTCCTTTCAAATCAAGTAGGAAGTAGTTAGCAGTATCTTTCAGCAATGTTCTAATCATGGCCTTCTATGTACTGAACACATTTTACATGTGTAATGAGATTTGTGTATTAGTGACATCTGCTACTGCTTAATCAGCTCCTAAGAATAATAACAAATAATCATAGAAAATGGATTTAGGAAGTCTGTCTTTTAATTTAATCTGTTTAGCTCAAGTTTCATTACATTTTTTTCATCCTCTGGATATGGGTTCCACTCTATCTCATAGTACAGTGTTTAATCCCTGCCCAGAGCAGACATTTATCTTTATTTGACATTGCTTTTTCTAAGCCTAGGGCCGTTGACTTAGAGTTGTAATTTTTACTCATAACCCAACTTACCTTTATCATGTTACTGAGACTTCAGTTTTGAGAGTTCAGAAGGAAAATGTTTCCC
This sequence comes from Scalopus aquaticus, assembly GCA_004024925.1. Classification (NCBI taxonomy): domain Eukaryota; kingdom Metazoa; phylum Chordata; class Mammalia; order Eulipotyphla; family Talpidae; genus Scalopus; species Scalopus aquaticus. The sequence goes on along the minus strand of PVIJ01021552.1, from coordinate 11,471 downwards.
AGGATCACGGCCAGTTAATGCAGATGGTTGGAACGTAAGAATGAGGTCAAGGCTGTGGGTTTGATTCCTACAAAGGCCAGTTAGCCTTATGCTTTTCCACCAGGATAGCTCTGATACAGATGTGTACTCTTAACCAAAATGGAGATTTATGGAGAGGTTATGGATTTGTAAGTAGAAAGCCATCTCTATTACTGAAAAAAAGAAAAACAAAACTCCAATGCATGCCTGCCAAATTCTGGGTCAGTGGAGTCATCTGTGCAGTGTGGATACCTCCGCAGCCGGTGCTTACAGATGAGGCCACGTGAACTGAAGTGATGCCGATATAATTGTCTTATTATTGCCACTTTCAGATTTCAGGATGCCTTGATTCATCCAAAGTGCCACCTGCACTCACAAATGGTGTTCTTATATCCATCCATTCAGGCCTTTTGCTCATGTCTGGTGCCCAAAAAGACACTTGGAAATGTCACCTCGCTGCTTTCATGCCATCTGTGGGACCACAATTTCTTGCTTAGGGTAATCTGTTCTTGTGCTCTCCAAAGAAGCAAACCTGTGAGGAACCAAAATAGCATTTAGGGTCTTTTCAGATCTCACCATCTCGGTGTCAGCCTAAGTAATGGGGAGACTGTTACTCTAATCCCGCTCTTTCTCACCGGGCCATTGAAGCTGCATTGCGTGTGTCACTTTATTCACCTATTGCTGTTACAAAAATAACTCCTGTGGCTTCTGTCTTGGTCTCCACATGGATCAGATCCCAATCCTTGAGACTGGGTGGGGCACCAGCCACCATCTTGGCCTCTCTGTTGCCGTTTATTTCCTCTGGACCCTATCCAAAATATGGACACAACTCTTCCTCTTCCCTTAGCCCCCACACAAATTAACTTTACTACAATAGTTTGCCTCACTCATAGCTACTTGCCTGACCTCTAGCAGTGGGCATCACAAGTTTCAAGCTCAAGTTACCACATGTTTAAAGAAGGAAATTTCCTCTGGCAGCTGTATGAGGACTTTTTCTGAGCCAGTCTGGCGTCCAATAAGATACAGTCTATGGTTGGAGTTCAAGGGAGCAAGAACAAACTGATAGTCACTGCAGTCCACACGTGCATTCCATTCACCATTCAACTGTTGCCTGGATTGACTCTCCTCCCAGAGATGTCTTTCACTTAAGTCCTTTGGCCTTCACACAGAAGTCTTCCTGGAAGAGGGAACATGCCATACTGTTATCAGTCATCTACAGCTGGGTGAAAATGAAAACACTGAGCAGGGTTTGTAGGAAAAGAGCAGGAGAGAATCAATCCCACAGAGGTGAGATGACATATGGACTCCAGAGGGAGCAGAAAGGTGAAAGGCAGGCTGTGACTATGAAGATAAACTTTACTAACTGCGCAGCGTTTCCTGAGGCCCCCATCTTTGACAACGCACACTGCCTGTTAATCAAATCTCTAGCATTGCATTCTTCATCCTGCTCTGCAGAGGGAATGATTTCTCTTGTCTCAAAGTTATTTTGATGTCCTGAAAGAAAGAAAGCAACATTTGGTCACTCTTTTTCTCTGGGGAATTTATCCATTCTTTATTCTCCCTTCTCTTACCATTTTCTGTTCCAATCACAAAACCAACAACAACATTAATAACAAAAGAGGGGCCTCTCTGGTGGCACACTCAGCACGAAGGGGCCTCTCAGCACTATGAAGCTATACAGATTTACTGCAGCACGAGTTCGACCCCTAGCCAGGCAGCTAACCCACGTGGTGCAGCAGACCTCTCCTGTCTCACCCGCTGCTCCCCTCAGCAGTGTATTTCAGGGGATCCACCTGTTCTGCTCCCCGCTCTGTCTCTGTGAAACCCCTCACCCCCCCAATACCTCTGGCTTACGCCCTAGCTCTTGTATGCGTAAATAAATCTTTTTTAAAAAGTAATCACAAAATAAAATAAAGCAAAGGTGTCACCATAAATTTTTATCATCTGTGAAAGCAAGTAAGAGAAGCAGAAATAGGAAAAATAGAGTCTAGAGGTGAGCTGCTTAGTTTTCATTAGCAGGTAGATTTTACGATCCCAACGTTTTATTTCCTTTCAGGCTTGATCTAAGTAGACTGCTTTTTATTTTCGTGGCTAATATATGACATCATGGATTTCACTCATCATCAACTTGAGCCAGTGAATTCATCAACCTTAAACCAGATCAGTTTTAAATCTTACACTGAAATCCTAGTCTCCACAAAAATGTCAGTAGTAGACTGTCTCACCTCCAGAATACCTTGAACATAGACCTGTAAAATAGTGCCGGGGTCTTACAGTACTTGGAGGGATAGGAAACTCTCCTGCCATATGCTCACACAGATATGGCTACTGTCTGTCAGTACGTGAGCACGTATATGTCAGTGGGCACAGCTCCCCTTCAGAAGCTGTTAAGATTCAACTTCACCTTGGGAGTCAGGTCTAACATGAAGAAGTGCTAGCTGAAATCTTTGATACACATTTCCTTTGAAAATCTTGGCCTAAGAATTGGTAGGTGAGTGAGAACAGGAGTTACCCAAGCAGCCGTACATACTGTGGGGCATATCTCCTCTTGATAAGCCACAGCTGGTAGTTATCAACTTGAAATGGACTTGAGATTTCCACTAGCACAGAGGAATCAATATTTATCAACAGGAAAAGTGATATTCATTACTGCCATTGGAAGGTCACGCATATAAAGCATATATGAGTAATGCTCAAGCTCACAGCTATTTCCTCTCACAATTTGTTAGATCGAGTGCCTATTTCATTTGCCACTGCGCAATAATCTGACTTCTCCCTGAGCTAATGCCTAATCTCCTCTCTTGACCTTTGCTACAATATATTTCTTAAAAATAATAATGTTGTACAGAAATAAGCAGAAGGGAAACTGTGAACACAATGCAGAGGGTTTTTTTTAAGATTTATTTTTTATTTATACATACAAGTTGGGGTACAGGCCAGAGGTGTGGGGCAGCGAGAGGGTTCACCAGAGACAGAGCGGGTAGCAGAACAGGCAGATCAGAAATACACTGCTGAGGGGAGCAGCGGGCAAGGCAGGAGAGGTCTGCTGCGCCATGTTAACCGCTGCGCCACCAGGGAGGCCCCACAATGCAGAGTTTTATATTAGAAGGGAAAGCTTCAAATACCAAATGGACAATGCTCAGCAAAGTACAAATTTAATAGACCTCAGGGTTAGAGTAGAAAACAAGCTGACTGTGAGGAGTAGCACTTCACTGTTCTGTGATTTATAGGTGCGCGTCAGAGCGGAGATGGCTGGAGACACTTGACTTGAAACCCTCTCGCTGCCTCCTCCCATTCTGCATAGAGCTGTTCTGACTGGCACTGACCTGCTAGATTGGCTTTGGCACTCTGAAGGATTAGGCAGGATTTGAGATGCAGGGTTAGTTAATTCAGGTGATAAACTACTTAAAAAAAAATTTCAATGACCTGGAGAGAAAATTTAAAAGAAGCAAGTGTGTTTGTTTCTGAAGTCACACAATATACATAGCTTAGGGAACTCAATTAGAGGCTTCATAACCAGGCTGCCAGTTCAGGAAGAATTATGCCTACACTTAAGAGTTTTTAAGTGTTCTCATCCCCAACGGACTTAGCTAGGGTGCTCTTTCTACAAGCAACAGGAAGGCTTCCGCACTCACATTATGGTCTTCCTCATCCAAAGAGAACGGACTTTCTCCTCTTACTGAAATGTTTTAGGTAGAATTCATTCATCCAACCAGTCAATGAATGTTTATTTAGTGTCTACTATGTTCGAGGCACTATTGTAGGTGTTGGGGATTAAAGAAAGTAAAGTTTTCCTTCATGTAGGTAATGTTCTAGGGGTTGTGGGAGCCAGAGTAAAAATAAGCATGTGTATATAAACAGATAGATATTTTGTCAGATGATAGTAATTGTTCAGAAACAAAAGCAGGGTATGGTAAACAACCACTAAAGGCCTCTCTATGAAGAGACATTTGACTTTTAACAGTGCAATTTTATTGAACACCTGTTATGTGCCACTCAAATGAATCACTTCATTCCATCTTCGCTGAAGTCTCTGATGTGCTACCATTATTATTCCTGTTCTGCAAATGGGGAAACTGAACCCAAAGGAAGTAAAATAACTTGCCCAAAAGAAACACAGCTACCAAGAGACAGAGCTGGAATTTGAACTTAACCAATCTAGAACCAAATCACATGTTTGGTAGCATTGTGATACTTAGCATTTTGGACTCTGCCTAAAGGAAGAGAGATGCACACACTATCCCAGCCCTGCAAGAACCAACAAGACTATGTGGAAAGAAACCTTTATTAAAACAGAGATGGGGAGGTTCCTGACAGCAAGCATAGAAAAAGAAGGGGGAATAAAATGACTAACATGTAAACATTTTCTATATGTAAGTTATTTAAACATAAAGTCTCATTGAATCCTTCCAACAAAACTATTAGGTAATCCTATGCATTCCTATTTTGCAAATGTGAAAATTGAGGTGCAGAATGACTAAGAAAATTGCTGAAGGATTCATGGTCACAAAGGACCAAGGTTATCACCAAAGTCATGCTGTTTCTATTACCATGCTGTCTCCAGAGAGAAGGAAAAGAATGAAGGAAGGATGGGAGGGAGGGAAGAAGGGAGGAAGGAAGGCAGGCAAGGAGATCCATAGTGGAACACAGAGACACACTGCTAAAGTAAATGATTTAGTCAGTTCTGAGAGCTAAAGGACTGTCAGTGGCTTAAGGAAATTTTAATGGCATCTTCCTCCTGAAGCTCTCCTTCCATACCAAGTTAGGTGGATTCTTAAGAATTTCTGTGATTTGAGGATTTAAAGAATTGTCCTATCGAGTTTCTCACCAAGACCTGATGTTTACATGTGACTTAGTCTTTGAAAAGTGCGTTGTCTTCTGTATCTACTACTGTCGTTGGATCAGGTGCCCTCAGAAAACCAGGCTAGTAAACTTTGTAAAGATAGGAAGGGAAATTTGAGAACCATTGGGTATTTGAGGATGCATTTGTCTGATAGCTACCTTTATTTTTTGTCTTCAGGAACAATTTATAATCTGGTCAGCTTTCCCATTTTAATAGTATAGTAGTGGCACTGTGGGAATGTCAGAATCATAGGCTGGTGTGGCAATGTTTGCAAGGAAATTGAAGTGAAACACTAGCTGTCTCGTGTCATAGCCTTTGTGTGGTGTGGAGAAGCCAGGATGTGGTCAGATCACTTATGGGATGGGGCCAACTCATCAGTTCGTTATGTTTTTTTAAAGATTTATTAATGCGTACAAGCTGGGGTGTAGGCCAGAGGTGTGGAGGGATGAGAGGATTCATTAGAGACAAAGTGGGGAGCTGAACAGGCAGATCAGCTGATGTATACTGCTGAGGGGAGCAGCGGGTAAGACAGGAGAGGTCTGCTGTGCCATGTGGGAAGCTCCCTGGCTGGGTATCAAACTCGTGCTGCAGTGGCTGCTGATAGCTTCATAGTGCTGTGCTTAACCCGTTGTGCCACCAGGGAGGCCCTCATCAATTCATTATTAAGGACAAGTAGCAAGTCAGCCTCTCACCCCATTCCTGCTCTGCCCTGCCTTGTTTTCCCTTCCCTCTCCTTCTCTTCCCAATACAAAGGCTTTGGTTTTTCAGAATATTAGATAACCAAATAAAGCAGCAGAGAAAATTGCCTGTTCCATCTCTACCAGAGCCTTGGGTGACTCCCTGCATAGGGAAACTAAGGTGGGGAGCCCAATGAGGGAGAAAGTCAGCTTTCATCATTTATATTCTTCAGATAACACTTTTTAACTTCCCTATTTTTTTTCTGTTGTAAAATGCTATCTCAGAGGCTGTTGCTTCCTTAACACTTTGAAGGATTCATTACACATCCCTGACAACTAGGTGTTCATGAATTCATTAGGCATTGGTGTTTTAAAAGGAAAATGTACACCTTTTAATAATATTCTTTGGGGAACCAGAGAAATTGACAGTTGGCTCTGTAGAACAACATGGTGGACTTCTAACCCATTGCCTATTGAAAACAGAATTAGAACTAGAAGTTGAATATAAATAAATTATGAATGAAGTTTATTTTGAAGAAATATTGGCCAGCACATGGTCTTTGATGACCAATAAACCAAGAAATTCTATTCTGCTATGTATTTTCCAACTTTGCTATCAGGGACTAACATAGACACCACCACCCCACCCCCACCCTGACATCTGTCACCAGTGGTCCATCTGTAAGATGGGTTCAGTGCAATTTTACCCACAGATCTTCTGCACCACTGTATTCCAGGAATTCTAATCCCAATGTAAAAACAAAACACATAGGAGTTGAGCTGAATGTTAATGAACTGACAGAGTATGGTTTCCACACTGGCTATTGTCTGTACCACAGTCCCACATTATACTTCCATGCTCGGCCCTGGCCATCTGTGCGTTCAGTATGGAAAAACCTACTCTCCGACCAAAGTCTATACTTGGCAAATAATAGTTAATTAAGCAGAGTTTATGTTGCTTTGGGTTGAGTTGTTGCCAGGTTTTCTTTCCAAGACACCACTGACCACCTGCTACTAGCAAGGGAAAGGAAATGGGACAAAGAAATAAGGAGAAGGAAAGGTAAATAGGGTAGTCAGGAGAAAATGTGATTATGGAGCGTGTTCCCCGAATTAAGCAACCTATGGAGAGTAATTCGGCTGGAGAAGATCTTCAGCATGTCATGTCAGCTTCAGAGTGAGCGCTGCCCTCCTCTCTTGGTTTATAGTAATTCATGTGGGAATAGGGGAGACAGCAAGTCGGTGTGGATGGAGACAAGACAAGAGGAAAACAAAACAAATTGCTGTGCTTACAGAATTTTCCTCAGAGAAATAAAATCATTATCAACTCCACAACTGGAACATGGATATTCTTTTCTTTTTTAAGATTTATTTATGCATACAAGCTGGGGTACAGGCCAGAGGCGTGGGGCGGCGAAAGGGTTCACCAGAGATAGAGTGGGGAGCAGCACAGGTAGATCAACGGAAATACACTGCTAAGGGGAGCAGCGGGCGAGGCAGGAGAGGTCTGCTGCGCCATGTGGGAATCTCCCGGGCTGGGCGTCGAACTCGCGTAAGCGCTGCCGACAGTGTGGACAGTGCCACAGCGCAGCGCTTAACCGCTGCGCCACCAGGGAGGCCCTGGAGCATGGATATTTGTAATGGCAGCACCTCAGGAGGAGCCTGGTACTTAAGTCTAGTATGATGCTCCATGGGCAAGTGGCTTGAGTCAAGTAGGACAGGCGCAAGGATGATGCAGAAATTCATGAAGTGTTCCATATTTATATAAGTGCAGGAGACGAAAGAAAGTAGTGGGGTGGGAGGAAGGGCTCCAGGAATGGGTTGTAATCTTCTCCCCATGGTGCTTCTTGGCCACAGATTTAAGTAGCTAAAATTCTTGCCTTTACCTACCTAGCTATGCAGGGACCCTGACTTCCACTTTCATCAGCCAGAATTGTAAAACTGGACCATAATGTCTAATTTTTTATGAACTGGAAAAGTATTCATGCCTTTTGATTGTGTTGAGAACTTCAAAAACGTAAGTCCCCTATTTCCTAAGCTGACAAAAGCCACACTTGCAATCCAAACAGGGGGCATGCTCCAGCTTCCCATCTATCACAGCCCCCTCTTGAGCCTCAAAATCTTTTCATCCATTCATCAGTCCTAAAATGTCCACAGAGCACTCACATTATGGTAGACACTGTAGTAGGCACTGAAAAATACGAAGAGAATAGGATGGCGTCCCTTTCAATCTAGAATCAGAGATACAGGTATAAATAAATTGTTGAAATATTATAAAACTTAAAGAAACTCATAAAAAACTGCCTGAGGGATTATTCCACAGAGATGCTAATGTTTAACCAATTTAAAGACAGATATATTACAGAAAATTATCCCGGGTAGAGGGGACAACAAGTGAACATACACGAAAACATCAACGTGTGTGACCTGTGTGAGGAACCACACATAACTCCATACAAAGGGATATGAATGGAGAAATACTAGTTATTGAAGCCAAAGAAATAAGCGAGAGCAAAAGCAAGATCATGCACAGCCTCTAGGATTAGATTAAATACAAAAATAGACTTTATTCTGAAGTAATAGTGACCCTATGACAGTTTGAAGCAGAAAATGAATATGTTCACATTTAGAAATCTAGTTTTGTGGTTTTGTCCATAAGATGAGTTGGATGGCAATACTGTGGATCTGAAAACTAGATCAAAAGCTTTTGCTATGATGCTCATCCAAACTGCTGAAGGGTAGATCTTCAGTAGTACAAAAGTTTGTGGGGAGGTTAGCAAGAAATATTGGAAGAGGAATGAGGGGTTTGATTGGGAGTAGACATTACTCCCAAGTAAGTGGTTATATGCATGGCATGAAGGAGAGAAGAGGCAGGGTTTTTTTATTGGCAAATGGACAAATGGTAGAGCTGGAATAGTATATGCCTTTCCACACTCTCTGCTCTCAATCCACACCTTTCCTCTTTTCACTAATGGCCACCCTTTCTCTCTAACTTCAGGTAATCCCTTGACAAGGTGATTGCAAAGAGGTTTGAAAAACCTAGAACACAACATGTTAAAAGCATCTGAAAACCACACAGTCTGAGAAGTTGTGGTTTGAAGGGTGACCAAAATAGTGTCTGTGAAAAAAAGAATTTTCAGAGGAGACTTTAAACCTCTGGTTTCCATTTATGTAGAAGAGTGAAAAGATGGGAATAAATGGAAGTAAAAAATATTTCAGAGGGCTAGAAGGAAAATGTTTTTTTAACTCTTGTAGGGAAACAGACTAGAATGAAGCAACTGGGTGAAAACTACACAGACCATCAATAGGAGATACATAATCCGAAACCTGAGTTCCACCCCAGCCTGCAGGCAGGGAGCCTGGATCACATGATCCCTCTGAGCACCCATTCTGCAAATGCTCTTCTATTCTGCCCCAAATATCTCTAGAGGAACTACACTCCCATTGATCTACCTGCGTAGATGCACTGAGGGAAAGAATGAAGCAAGTGATTGAAATCATCTAATCTCTAGAATTGGAGATAGAAATCAGAGAGAAAATTGCTCACTTCGATTCTGAAAGAATATTTTTAAGTGGAGTCTCTAAGGCCAGCTGCTACAAAGGGGAAAATGCACCGAAGAGCCAGAACTTTGAACATACTAGCTTTCCAAGTTAAAGGAGGGCATGAAAGGGAGTGGTACCCATACAGAGATGCAAAGCAATGCATCCAACACTTCACTAAGCATGAAACCAGAGCAGTATTCTCCCTCAAGGCTTAAACTGTAGATTTATGGGGAAAGCAGCTTAGGTTTGAGGTCCATGGACAATGAAAAGCATGAGTGTGTTCCACACTTTGACACACAGGCAGGGACAAACAGCACACATTTGTAAATCGTGGTTCTAACAGAAAATCAGAATAATTTGTTTTAATGATTATAAATAAGCTAGACCCATAGTGGAGAATTTTGCCACCAGGCCAAGACCAGAGGTCTCCCACCTAAGTAAAAGCACCTTATCAAAGGTATAGTTCTCTCACTAGTGCACCATCTTTTTTCCCCTTTCTTCCTAGGAATTCATTTACATTTGAATCATTAATTTGATTGCAATGGATTATGGCATTCGGAATTATTTGGTCTCTTCTACCATAACATTATTTGTGGGTGAATCTGGAAGACCAATACATAAAATCTCATTTGTCAATTTGTCTTGCGTTTTCTTAGCCTGGAAGTTTTACAGACTTTGTTAAATAGAACATTATTGATGCATTAGACATTCCATCCTCTTTTTTTTTCCACAGGGAATTTTTACTAAATATCTATAGCCTGTGGCATTTATCCAGAGATTTAAGGAGAGTTTTCTTCACCGTTAGATAAAGCCTGAAAAAAAACAAAAACAAGAAAGTTGCCTTGATGGAGTCAGTCCTCCTTAGTACTTTCACTCACTTATTAGATTTTACAAAGGGTGCCCTCTGCTAACAGGCCCCAGGGCATATTAGCATAATTTAAATAGAAGAAGATAATGCAACTGTCAAAATTTCGTCTATGTGTATGCATAGAGGTGTGAGAGAGAAGGGAGGAGACAGAGTAGAGACAGGATGAGAGTCAAAGATAGAGAGATAGATCCTCTGATGAGACTCAGATAGAGACAAAGAGAGAAACAGAGACATACAAATAAAAGATAATAGCCATAAATACAGCAGTCACCACATCGTTTTCTGTTCAAGCTGTCAACTCAAAGAACAGCCATGCTCAAAAAGATGAATCATGAGGAATGATATCCCCTTCCCTCCTGCAAGCAGTAATCCCTATCACCCTAAATGCTTTGGTGACATTCACGCATCTCCTAAATGTATTAGGCAACATAGATTTCTTAAAAAGAAAATCAAATGTTTGAGTTTTATCTCAGTAAAGCTGACAGTTAAAACCCCTTTAACATTCTTATTAGAATTTACGGACAAAGCTCCCCTGTTATAGGTGACAGAAAATCAGGGAGTGTTTTAAAACTCAGGTAGGCTATTCTGGCATAGTGTGGGACTGATTTGTAACAATATTTTAGACATCCCTGCATTTTAACATATTTTAAAAACTGATATTAGGGGCCTCTCTGGTAGTGCAAGGGGTTAGGTCTCAGCACTATGAAGCTATCAGCAGTTGCCGGCCAGGGAGCTTCCCACATGGTGCAGCAGACCTCTCCTGCCTCACCTGCTGCTCCCCTCAGCAGTGTATCTCAGTAAATCTTCCTGTTCTGCTCCCCGCTGTGTCTCTGGTGAATTCTCTCACCACCCCACACCTCTGGCCTACACCCCAAATCTTGTATGCGTAAATAAATAAATAAATCTTTTTAAAAAACTGATATTGGACTCCTTCAGAGAAACAAATGAAATTTTTGGTTGCCATACTGTTAAACTCTTTTCCTCTTCCCCGTGTAATTCAAAACAGGAAATATCAGCTGGGCGACTTTCACTTAAGGCTAATTTGGATTGTAGCAATTCATTGAATTAGTACTTTCCATTACAGCATGACATAGAATTCTGGCTATAAGAAGGAGGTTATTTAATGTGAGAACTCCTGCAACCTTGGTTAAATGCATGCTACAACTGGCATCGCATAGAACCCCCTCTCTCAACACAAACTGATCTCTGCACTATGTGGCTCACCCTAGGGATACCCCACTAGCATTTTCATTTCTTTTGAAGAGTCACAACTCAGACCATTTACAGGAAACAGTTGTGGTTGCTGTTATTTGATTGCCATTCCAAAGCCCCACAAATTAATTTTTTCTGTTTTTTTTAATATATATTTTTATTGTTATTTATGCCTTTTACATTTTATATTCCCCTTGGGTAGCCCACCACCAATTCACCCGTGATCCATCTCCATGGTCCCTTGTGTTCTTTTCTATTCCATTTTGTGCCCTTTTCCTTCCCTGCCTCCACCTCCCCCCCCCCCCCCCCCCCC
>PVIJ01021551.1:0-18250 GCA_004024925.1 Scalopus aquaticus | reverse complement strand
ATTCACAATAGCAAAGGTATGGAAGCAACCCAGATGTCCAAAAATAGATGACTGGATCCAGAAGATGTGGTACATATACACAATGGAATACTATTCAGCATGGAAAGAAGATAAACACATGCAATTTGCAGCGACATGGATGGAATTAGAGGGAATCATACTCAGTGAAATAAGCCAGAAAGAAAAAGAAAAATATCGACTGGTTTCACTTATAACAGGACTATAGGGAGGCCGGGTGGGAGAGAGAGACACTCAGCATTGGGGGGGTGGGGGGGAAGATAAGGGCACAAAATGGAAGAGAGGAGAATACAGGGGACCATGGAGATGGATCACAGGTGAATTGGTGGTGGGTTGCCCAAGGGGAATACAAAATGTAAAAGACATAAATAACAAATAAATAAATAAATATATTAAAAAAAAAAGAAAGAAACAAATCAGGACCAGCTAAATCAGACATGCATAAGGAAAGGTCTGGGAAAATCCCAAACACAGAAATTCTGTGTACTTAGGATATGGTATACAATGGTGTACAGCATATACCAGCAATCAAAGGCAGATTTTAGCTTCAAACGACTTTGTTATATCTGTTTAAGGAACCTGAATTTCATGTATAAACATGAAATTAAGAATTTTAATAAACAAATATATTGTGTTATCAAGATTGCTATAGTAAAAATAGATAGAATACTGGTATATAACTCATTCTCATTGGAAAACCTAAATATAAATAGTCCCAGTAGGTTCTTTTTCTGTCACCTTTAACAAAGGATTACTAAGCCTGGATTTAGAAGGTGCTTCAGTGATTATGTGGTGGGCAAGGGAGAGGCTTAGTGGCCCTTCTCCTCTGCTTCAATAGGAATAGCCCTGTTTTATCCTACTGTTCTGTGTTAGATTTTTATTTAACAAAAATATTTTGCCTTCTTGTAGAAATATGATCTCTAGATTTGTGTAGCTCAATTGACATATATTATATTTGAAAATAAAAAAAACAAACAAAACAAAACTGAAAGTCTAAAAGTGAAACCCACTTTAAAAGGACACGAAAATTACCTGAAGTAAAGGGACAAAATCCTCTTGTTCTAGAAAGCTGCAGTTGGGCTTTGCTAGAAGACAGATAAACTTAGAGGCATCATCATGATGGCTATTCAGCAACCTATAAAAGAAACAACTGTTTAGGAAGATTGGCTACTGTGAACACTGACTATAACATCAACAGTTTTGATTTGAAGGGCATTTAGATAAAAAATTAACTGCCCTCTTTTCGGTGGTTAAAAGAGGGAATTCGCTCATGTTCTTGATTTTGTCAAACAGACATGTTAATAAAAACTTAGCAATAAGATGGTATTATTATTTGTGCTTTTGAGACAGACTACAAATTCAACTGAATGAATGAACTGAAAAATACAGTTAAGGGAGAATGTCCGTTCATATTTAGCACAGGACATCTGGAACTAGAACTCCAGAACTACCTACCAGTCAGAAGGGAACACATCAAATGAACTACTATGCACCTCAGAAGACAAAAATTTCTGTTAGTCTAGGTTGAAAGACATCAGAGCTACTCTGATAGGAGGCTTATGAAATTAGACTTTGAAGGTACAGACTCAAAAAAAAAATGTCTTATTAAGTCTTTGAGCTTCAAGAATTCCTTATGTCCAACAATTGCTGGACATTTCTACTTAGACATTATACTCTGACAGCAAAGTCAAAATATCAAAAACTAAAGTTAAAATGTTTCTCTGAAAGTCAGTACTTTTTATGGACAGCTATTTTTGTTAATGATGGTACCATCCTGAGTAAACTGGACTTGAAATTTTGAAGTCATTTTAAATTTATTTCTCTTTATTATTCTTTCCATATTCGATAAGTCTCTAGATTTTCTTGTTTTCCTTTCTTAATCATTTATTAAATGCTAACTGTGAGCCAGGTACTATGCCTGACCTTGGTGATATTTGGAATACAAAAAAAAAAAAAAAAGACATTTTGTGCCTTGTAAGCTTACAATCTAGTGAGAGCACTATACCGAAGAGATTATACGACTGAGTCACAAGTGTGCAGAAGCAATAAGCACAGGGTATCATGGAAGTACAGGTGAGAGCCAGTGAGATTTTTTGAAAAGGTGAAGTAGAATGAAGGGTGCTGTGGGTGAAGAGAGTTGCATGTACAAATACCTGGTGTAAAAGTGCATGGAATAGCTGGTCAAGTAGGAGTGCTGGGGTGGTAGAGAAGGGGCCATGAGCATGCAGAATCAGATCTTAGAGGCCCTTTAAAGGAGGTGAAGAAGCTTGGACTTTAGCCATCTCCACAGAAGATTTTTACTTGGACAGTGACATGATTGTGTGTGTGCGCGCGCTTAGATGACTGTTTTTTCCTCAGAAATATCAAGTAAATATGAAACCAAGGTCCTAAACGTGGAGACTGACAATGGGAGATGGAGAGAAAGGGGCCAGTCTGGTTGAAAGGATGTGGTAGTTGATAAGTGTGAGTTGTGAAAGGAAGGGGCAAGTCAATGAGGACTTCCAGGTTCCTAGTTTGACCAGTAGATGCCTGGAATACAGGATGGGAATACCGGAGTCCTGAGAAGTTCCTCAAAATATTTTACACCAGGGCCTCCCCGGTGGCGCAGCGGTCAAGCACTGCGCTGTGGAGCTGTCGGCAGAGGTGACACGAGTTCGAAGGCCAGCCGGGGAGAATCCCACATGGCGAGGCAGACCTCTCCTGCCTTGCCCGCTGCTCCCCTCAGCAGTGTATTTCTGATCTGCCTGTTCTGCTACCTGCTCCGTCTCTGGTGAACCCTCTCGCCGCCCCACGCCTCTGGCCTGTACCCCAGCTTGTATGTATAAATAAAAAAAATTTTTTTTACAACATTCTGCCTTTGTATTTCCACTGTATGATCAAGTCCAGGGTCATTTTATCTCATGCCGAGGCTGAAATAAGAGCACAATAGGCTTTGCTCATCCAACCTTATATTTATCACAGACAGTACATCATTTGAAAACATTCATTGATATTTTCCCTCATTCAAAAAATGTTTAGTAGCTTTCTACTACTTATATGAGTAAGTCTAAATGCCTAAGTTGGGCATTTACGCCATCTGTAATTAGGCTTGAGTTTGCCTACCTATCTATCTCACTATTTTGCTAAACAAAACATTTACTCCGGACAATAATGGCCCACTATTTTCTGAATATCATGTGCATTCTTGCCTCTGTGCCATTTCTCACATTGTTTTACTCCCCTAGAGTATTCTCTCTCTCAATTTTGCTATCTGAGTGTTGGCTGGCTATTGTTTATGGTCCAGCTAATAACTACCTTTTTCAAAAAGTCTTCTCTGACAACTATACTCCTTATTGATCTTGGTACCCCAATATCACACTATTACACACACACACACACACACACACACACACACACACACACACACACACACTATTGTACTGTTTACTTTCTTCTATCTCTCAGGCACTTAAAGGACAGGCAAAGTTATGGCTCTTTTTTTCCTTCACCTCCAGCATAGTGATTTTCACATAGTTTCTCAAAAAATGTTTGTGATCTGAGTAATAGATGTATACTTAACTGACTTCATTTGTGATTATTAAAGCTATTGTATGACTTTTATATTTATTCCCCTTATCATTCTTCAATATACTTAAGAACCCCAATGTTAAATTTATATTTCAGAAAAAGATCAGTGCAATAGGTGCTGATGGGAACCACCTCTTAGGATTAGAGAATGGGTGGAACGATCCCAACAAAAGGGCAGTGGTCTCTGGGAGGGAGCACTTTTTTTTCTCTTTTTATTGAGGGAGCATTAGTTTACAGCACTGTATAGGTTCCAAGTTCTCACTTTAGCAATTGTATATTTCACACCATAACCCACCAACCAAATATTCAATCCCCATCCACAAAGTTATTCCCTCCCCCAACTGAAAGGGGCACTTTCATAAAGAAAGGAGCACACTACTAAATAAAAACCAAAGATGTGATGTGATGCTGAGATATTCTGAGAGGAAAAAGTTAGATTTTTGCTATCAGAAGCATGAAATAGAAAAATCTAGTGAATTTTCAGTCAATGCTAGTGGCTGGTGAACTCTATGTGGCAGGAGAAAAGGAATAATAAGACATGAAAGCTGGGGAAAAGAGTAAACATAGCTATTCTAAGGTGGTATCTTCCAAAGCTCTTAAAAATATTGCTTTATTAATGGACAAGTGAGATGCTGACATGAAAATATAAGAGGAAGTCAATTTTAATAAAGCTGCAGCAGTATGACTGACCCAGGAGCTCTGCCACAAAGCTGGTACTCCAGGAACTTAGACAAAAAAGCTGTAGAACTATGTTTTTCCCCTAAAAATATCCTGATTTTAAGAAAAAAAGATGTCAAAGTACAGATACAAAACAAGCAGTAGAACAAGGTAAGGAAGAAGCGCATAGGCAGGAAATAAGAACCCTTAATGGTTTTATCCTCAAACCACTTGGAGAAAATCTATGAAGTCTCTCATGAATAACTGGATAGGAGGGAAATAATTTCCTGTTAGGCTGTGACTTTTGTATTTGACTTTATTTATCAATATTATATAAAACTTATTATTAATAGGAGCAAGTCAGCATGCATGTATGTTTTAATTCTGTTATCATCCGTCAGTTATTCTTTGTACTTTAAAAGTTTTAAAATATTATACTTGGGCTCAAGTCACCTTATACAATTTGTAAAAAAATTACAAAAATAAACACCTATTTTCCTTAAGGTCAGTGTGGAAACTTAAACCATCATACTTAGCATCTCAGTCTCCTAAAATAGCCATACTTAAAAGCACTGTGACTTTTAAAAGATGTTTTAAGAGCTCAGAAAAGAGTTCCCACTAGAGGGTGCTCCAAGCATGGTAGTATCTGTCCCTAAGACCAGGTGCTTATTGCAGGCTTTTTTTTTTTTTTTTTAAATGAAAAAAGACAAAGTTGCTTAATGCTATGTAACTTCATAAGCCACTTCCTAAACTGAAGACTTGTGTTTCATGTCTTTTTTCCCCTTTTTGCCTTTTGCAGAGGTCTATTTCCCCTAGAGATAAAATTAACACAGTTAATCTCAATAAAGGAATAATCTGTTGTGGCTGTTGGTCTAGCCACAAATATAAATGTCTACCTGTTCCCAATGACACACAGTCTTAAAATAACTGGCGGTTACTCTTCTCAATATTATGCAGTTAATTGTAGGTAAACCAAGTTGGATACTAACTCTCTTTTGATATAATCAGCCTTAGGCTCACAAATGCTGGTTCCTAGAATATTCAAAATAATAGAAAATAAACAGCTATACCTCTTCCTTCTGGCTTTATTCTCTTACAGAATAGATTATTTCCTTTTTTCAATCTCCAAGCATATTTAAAATTTTCTCTTAAACAATCCTAATTCACTTCTTGCAGATTTCCAGATTGTTAAGATGGTTTTTGCCAATAATGCTTAACTGAATGACTAAAGATATCTAACAAGAGCTGTGCAATACCCCTATATTTTTACCCCTGGTTTATACTCCAACTGAGATCTTCTCAGGGCCTGGCACCTGAAAGAAACTAGGTGAATGAAAGCTAGACGATCCACATATTTCAAATTGAATTCCACTATTATAGGCTGATTTAAAGTAATAATAATAATAATAATAATAATAATAATAATAATAATAATAAATAGACAACAGGACCACCCAGCTGGAGCCCTGGCTTTCCTGGATGGAAGAGAGAGGGAGTACAAGCTGATCTCCCTACTGCTAAAGCCCAGTGGTTTATTTCCTTTCCTTAGGTTCTAGGCTGCCAGAAATACCAATGATAAACACCCCAAAGGCAAATGCTAATTCCTTTGCTGGTTTACTCCTGTTATTTAGTGCTTTTTTTCTTTTTTTATCTCTAGTCTTCAAGGAAATCCCTTACTTTTATGGCTGTTTACCCACACATTTTTTTAAAAAAGATATTTCTTTGATTTTTGTGCTAAGTTTTATATTTGCGATGGAATGCTGAGCATAGATTGACTTTGGAGTGCCATCCTAATGGTGTAGAGGAGTAATTCTCCTAGGGCCCTTTTAGTTCTTGATTTCAGACAACAACTGTTGCTATAACAAAATGACTAAAACCCATCTGGAAACCATGAAGCATTTGTAACTGAGCTTTGTTGAGGTTCTTTAAAAGAAGTCCATTAATTAGGAGAGTCACATAAACTCTGATCATTTTAGTTTTAATGCAATGAATAGAGAACCTTATGCAATTTTCTGTGAAATTTGTAAAAAAAAAAAAACAATATACCTGTTAATCATCTATTATGTTCTTAAGCATCACACTATTAAAGGGATTTTAGGTAGCATGAAGGACTTAGAAGGAATTTGTAAGCTATATTTTGCTGTGATTAGATATTGATTTTAAATAATGAGGATAGGTAAATGATATTTTCCTAATAGTTTACCAGGAAGGGTATCTACCCCAGAAAAGATGAGAAGAACATATGTAAAGAAGGCTAATCAGTTAAAAGAGACAGAAGAAGAAATAAAGAAATAACTCCTAAAGAAGAAACAGGGAGAAAAAAATAAAAACAAGAAGAAAGCTGGGTTTGAGTTCAAGGACACTTGTCAGAATGTTACAATACAGTAGCTGCTTCACAAAGGTATCATTCCTTCTTTCCTTAACTGGTGCATTCAAAAAATAATGATTAACGTCTATTAAAGTTCCATTATTTTTAATAAATCAACTAGCTATAATTCTAAAAGGGATCATTTAGAACAAAAGCTGTATTTTTCATGTGACCCATGAGGTTTGCTGCCCTTAGAGGAGAATTTTCACCTCTATGTTACTACTATCGGAGTTGAACCTTCAGACCTAAATTTAACAAGTAAAACTAAGAAAACGGTAGTTTATTAAAGAAGAATTTCTGAAGATCTATTCACCAATTAGATACCCGTAAGAGAAAAAGGCTAATGGAAGGAATTTGCGTGTAGGTATAAATGGTTGTTATCACTGAATTTTACTTACTGAAACACTAGCATAAAGTGGGAATTAATAAATGAGTCAAGGTGTTACAGGGCAACCCCAGTCTGAAATGGGTTGCCTGATTGTGGGTCCTTACCTGTGCGCTTGAAAGGGACTTAGAATGAGATCCAACTGCAGGCACACACAAAAAGGTTAATAAGTGTTTATTTACAAAAAGGTGAAAAGAAGAAAGGAATGACTCAGGAAAGAGATAAATTGGTAAATGCGTCCTACCAGTTCTGCTGAGCTGGAACCCCAATAGCACACTGAGAACGGGCGAAAAACCAAGGACCCCCAAGGCCCACGTCTGGTTCTATACCAAGCCTGGCTGCTTAATTCCACCCTTAGTTTCCAGCAATTCTCCCTTCAGTGGTGAAGACATTATGGGATTTGCAGTCCTTGGTGTCTTGGATCTCCTTGGTCTCAGGTCAGGGTGGAGTCTATAAAACCTGTTTGTGGAGTTCAATGAGGACATCCTTTCCCCCCAACAAAAGTGTGGCTTTTATAAAGCATGTCATAAAGACCATATAATTCTTTGCCCTTCTGAGAGTCTGATTTACATACTCACTTTCTCCACATGGCAATGAAGGACTGTGCTGACACAAATCCTGTGCTCTCTCCCCCTGCAGCCCTGAACATGGGGGCTTTCCAATAGAGAGGACAGCCACAGACCTGTAAATGAAACACAAATATGATGTAAGCCAAGAGCTAGGAAAGAGATGACACGTCAAAGAAAGGCCATTTGTGGCTTTTACCCATCATACCATAACAAAACTAGAGCAGAGGAGAATATATCAATTAGGGTAGATTCAGAGACACAGGGGGAAAAAGAAGCAGATTACATATTTATTGAAGAAAATGAAAATTCATTTACTTTTCTCCAAGTTCATTTATAGTGATGTTTCTTTTCTTTATCCTGATAGCTAAAGCAATGACTCTCCCTTCATAACACTATTAATCACTTATGTTGTATCTTTTAGAAAGAAAAAGAAATGACTGAATGCCATGGTGTATATGCCCTTGTTTCATTCAGCAGAAAGACAGTCACCTTTATTACTCGATCACATGTCACTTATAATTCTACCATCTATCTCCCTCTCTCTCCTTTGTCTATTATTTTATTAAGTCTCAGGTTCAGGAAGAAACAGAAAAGCCTCAGTTGTTCAAGAAAACAGCTATTTAATCTATTTAAATGGTTACAATTCAGGTAAAATATGAAGGTAAAATCAAAATGCTACTCTTTATTTATTTGGTTGTTGGAAAAGTCATGACTGTATATTTTAAAATCCTTAAGGAAGAAACTGGGAATGAATATAAAGTAACTAAAATATCCTAAAAGGTATTGATATTTCATCTCCTCACTAAAAAATTCTTCATTTCAATGAAAAAAAAAATACTCATAACAAAAAGTATTTATTTACTAAATTTACCTGCTTTTTCACCCCAGAAGGAAGAGTCTTCTAACTAATAATATCTAAATATTAGCAAAGAAACAGTCTCCAAATGTTCCCAATTTTGTATATAGATGTAAAACATAATACTAAATCTGGACCTCTTCAAAGAGTCACATTTTGTTAGATAAGGGAAGCTTCTCCTTTGCAAGCTAAGTAAAAGTGAGTCCATGTGAGGTTCCGGTGAAGTTGTTCCTGATATGAAGCCTCAGTGCATGGGGGATACCTGCAGAAGCCTGATGATGGAAGATCTTGTCTGAGATTAGTTACCCTCACAAACCACCCAAGGCTACTGGGTTGGTCCATGCTTAGAGACGAATATCTGGAAGGTAAGATTCAAGCCAAAGGAGGTAAATATATGTCTGAAATAAGAGGCAGCTCTTGTCAAGGCCACTGAAGCATGTTCTGCAAGCAGGGTGAAATTTAAGATTTCTTAAGTTTAGAGGTCAAATACTTGCACTGAGGTTAAGAATGAGGAAAAGATGTTGCTTAGCAACCAAATGGATTATGTTTATCGTGTAAGTTGTGACTGCCAATGTACAAAGCTCACAATTAAAATACTTTGGTTGGTAGACTATCAAATTCACTTTCCCCAATTCCAATCCTTCTTTTCATACAGAATGGTGGTTTGCCAAGGAAGTGCTCTTAGATGTGACAGGCTATTGGCAACTATTGAGAAAGCTGAAAGAATAGTCTGTATTATGGAGACAGGCATGCAGAGCCACAGAGAGAGAACATACTGGAAGAGATCAGAACTGGCTTGCCAAAGCGCCTCAAACCCCCACCGTTAGAGTTACTCATGAGTGTTTCAGAACTGGAAGGGATCTGGAATTGTCTAGCTCAACCAGCCTCAGCAGAAACACTTCCAGGGACAATGTACTTATTACCACCTCCCATGGGTCTACTTCCACTGTTAAATTTGCATTCCCTTGAATTACGGTCTTTTCTTCAGAAGACTTCTTTTAACCTGCACAACTCCTGTTAACATACTTGTAAGTAGAGAGTCACTGAAAGATTAACACTTACAAATTATGACCCAAAGGCAAAATCTTAAGAGATAAGGTACAGAATGGCTATGTTTTGAAGTAGATTGGGAAGGGCTGACCTATTTTTCTCAGAGGGGTACCCTGAGTACCAAGTGTTAGGCAGTATGAGGGTATCAAGCCCTTGGAAGACATGCCAAAGGAAAAAAATTGGAAGGGGAGTGAATATC
Source organism: Scalopus aquaticus (assembly GCA_004024925.1). Lineage (NCBI taxonomy): Eukaryota > Metazoa > Chordata > Mammalia > Eulipotyphla > Talpidae > Scalopus > Scalopus aquaticus. The sequence continues at coordinate 8,581 of PVIJ01021551.1, read as the reverse complement.
AAGGGCTACAGATATTACACTTCAACTATTAAAAAATACACACACACACACACACACGGCAGGCTGACATCTTAAAAATAAAGAATTGAGATAAAGGGAGTGAGAGGACTAAGAATATAAAAATGTGAATATTATTAATCTGCGGGCAATAGAATAGAGTTTAAAAACTGAGGAGAGAACAAGTCAGTGTCAAGACTTTCTACAAAGGAAGAGAATAGATGACAAATGGCAATATCCAGGGAGATACAGAAAATGGGTTTAGGAAACAGGTTTAGAGGAAGAGGCAAGAATTACTGCATGATAGTCAAAGTCGTTGGAGCAAAGAAAACTTGATGAACACCTATAATTTGATCTAAGAATGGCCCAGTAATATAAACAACCAAAAACAAGGCTGTCTAATGATACACAGGGGTGGAGATGATTACTCATGTAAAATTCTTTAAAATGTCTCACACCTATGATTTCATTTGGTCCACATGATCTCCATGCAGAAGAGGGTAGATATTTTATTTCTTTCTGCAGACAATGAGATTCAGGTATAGAGAGGCTATGTTTATAGGCCACACAAATGATGGGTTAAGATGGTGCTAAGTGCTGATTTCACTAACATGGAGTTTTCTTTGCCCTTAAGAAATGGATCCAAGTATCTACAGCAACACTTAAGAATTACTGGGAGCAGATCGCAAACTCAAGCTGGCCTTCCAGATAGTGTTATAAACTACAGTGATCCATAAAAATCCCTAAAAATGTTCACTAACTGCTCCAACAACTTCTCTCATCATTGCCCCCAAGAAAGACATGGTCTTTCTTGCCCCTTTCCTATGCCAAACTATTATGAGAACACAAGTACACAAAGTGCAAGCTCTGCAGGCACAGAGTTCACTGCCTGTGGCAAGGAAGAGTAATCTGTATAGTAAACAATGGTTAAAAATAAGGGTGACTTAGTGAGTGCTAAAAGACTGCAATAGCCAAGTAAAAGCTGTATTAGCTAACTGGTTAAGTGAATTTTTAAAATAAGTGGCTTTAAGAATAAAAAGGTAAAATCCAGTAGAATGAGCTGATACAGAAATCCAAAACAAAACAAACCGATAACTCTATGATATTTTCTGAGGTCATTTTACATAATCTCAGGTTTATATGCAATGCCAGTTTTAATTTTTAAAAGGTGAGCAATTTATCTTGCTATATGAGTTGACAACTAAGGTCTAAGGTCCAACAAAGGGCATCCCTCAGATGCCAACAGAACAGAATTCAGAGTCAAGTACAATTCAGACAAGTTAATCAGAGATATATGTATAAATATATATATATATATATATATATAAGTATATAGTACATATACTATATACTTATATATGAAGTATATATATATATAAAGTGTGTGTGTTGTGTGTGTGTGTATGTATGTATGTATATGTACATGTAAACTGGTTACTATGCCACATGGTGATTAGGTATAAAACAGTAAGCTGGTATGTAAATGATTATTAGTATGGCAAGTTTTCTTTTTATACTTCTTTATGTTGTCAGCTTCAACAATGGCAGTTTTTCCTGATGCCATATATAAACTGATCCTCACTGTATTCCTCTAATTTTCCAGCAAGCATAACACCCTTACCTGCTTTACTACAAACTTTCCCACATTCCCTTGACTGTGTTTGAAGTCCTTAGGCTTTCTGCTCTTCTTTCATTTAATCTGTTGCGTGCCAGGCCAGTGAACTGTGGAGCAGGGCAGGGCTACCAATGACACAGAAGTGGGAAGGCCAGAGCAGGAGGGTGGAAGCAGGGTGGCAGAAAGGGCCAAGGACAACAGCCTCCATAGTCAGGGGTTGGGAGTATTCAGAGGAGGAAGGTCCACTCCTGTATTTAACACAGAGCAGGCTGCAGGTCTGTGACATGAGGCACTAATTACTTGGTGAGCCCAACACAGCTCTGGGGAATTAGCATGTTCCTTAATATGGAAATACCCTATATGGCACTTCTGCCATAAACCTGTTATCTCCAAATGCAGATTTCATTCATCTTTGCAAATATTGATTTAGATTCAGAGTTCAAGTCCATTTAATTTACCAACCTGGTTCAGATAACATTCATCTTTCAAAGATTTGGGCAAGAAAATGCCAATACGCTCAAAAATATATAAATTATTTGGGCAGATACTGACAGTTAGCTAATGGTATGTAGCCATTGTTCAGAATGCCATTGGTGGAAAAAAGCATCATGCCAAGACTTAGAAAACATGTTTCCTGACATGAGCCAGTTCTGTGACTTCAGGTAAATACTTGTAGGACTGAGTGTCTTCATATGTAACACAGAGTGTGAACAGGTGAGTTCTTATTTCTGGAATGAAGGTATCATCATCAGAAACATCTAAGGGATCAACAAGAAAGTTCTATGATGGGGGGAGGGTGAAAAAAGGGAGAACAAAAGAGTGAATTCATTTTCATTTTCTTTAAAATCACTCTACTTACAAATAATTCAACAACAATGACAAAAGTAAGGTTAGAGGAAGGAGTGAGGACACAGCATGACTGGACTGGGGGTTCAGGGACTTCTCTAAAGACACGATGGAAGGCAGGTCTTATAGTGTAGGTGATGTGAGGGTTGGCAAGGACTGGAAGCCCATACTGCAGGGGAGAACTATGAGGGCCCAAATGCACACATGTGCCTGTGGGAGGGCAAGTGGGTTAGGCTACCAGGAATAGTAGCTTGGGTTTTATCCTGAAAAATCAGTAGTTTTCAAACTCTTACATATTATTCATGAAAGCAGGGGAGCCCATCCAAGTGGAAGTGTGCGTGGCATCATGGGCGCTCCCACTTGCTTTCCTACCAGCCCACACACAGTCCGTAGCCTACTATACCCTTCTGCCTGCTGAAGCACAGCTTGAACCCACTGCTAACTCGAGGTATGCTCTGACTCTTCAATATACACACACAATAAAAACAAAACCTAAACAAAGCACAGCAATAGATGGTAGAAATCCCTGTATAGTGCTCAGCTGGGGATTATCAAGATCAAATTTAATCTGATGGTTTTGCTCAGTATTAAATCAAGGAGGAGGCTGGAGGTGTAGAATATAGTTACTGAAGGTGTCACAGTAGTCCTGGAATTAGGAGCTAAGATCTTAAACTAGAAACTGTTGGATATATTGTAAAGTATCAAAGACTCACTTCTTAGTGACAAATTCATTTATTTATGAGAAGAATTATAATATTCAGGGGCCTAATGGTTCCTTGTCTGGCTTCAGGGCAAAGAGTTATGATCAATAGGTAAGAACAGAAAAAGAGATCTGTATTCAACACAAGGGGAATTTTCCTAACAAGCAAGGTTATTTAATGATGGGACAGGCCGCTTGGAGTGAGCATCCAGTCACTGAAAGCATTCTAGCAGAGAATGAATTTCCATGTCAGTGATGTCAAGGATGGACTTCCTATATTAAATGGGAGACCGGACTCTTAGACCACAAATGTTACAAGAGTTCCATGAAATAGGACTATAGCTCAAAATATATCAGGATCAAATAAATTTTTCAACATGGGGAAAAAATGATGCATGCTTAAAAACAGAGTGCAAAGAGGTAATGAAGAGAGTGACTGGGATTGCTAGAGACAGGAAGATTATATATTCAGTAGTTATGTTACCTTTGCAATTTTTCCCATTTCATAGATGTCTGCTTTTTGATCTTCAATATCCATGAAAGCAGTTTCAATTCTGCTAAGAGTCTCTTCATGGTTACTGCAGGTATCTGGGAGTCCTTCAGGAAAGTAGAACTGTGGAATGTTTTTCGACAATGGTGTACTGACATTATTCACATGAGTAACAGGGGAGATAGGTTGGGTGCTACTTGTAACAGTGGTTGGAGGTGGAAGTGGTGTTCCAGGTTTTTTTTCTGGTTTATTTTGAACCTGGAAAAAAAAACATGATTATGAGACACAACAATTCTAAACAGTATATATTTCTTGAAAGTTCTCACACATAATAGGAAGCTGAGTAGAAGTACAAGAAACCACAATTAGAGACAGTAGAGATCAAGAGCTCATTCTATTCCAAGCCGTGATAAGCATACTTCTAGGGAATGCTTATCCATACTAAATGAATACTTTTAATTATATGTCAGTACCTGAGTTTGCACGGATTTATGTTTAAAAATTCTGCAGTAAACTTTTCCATCAGTGATGTGGCAGACATTTAACACTGTTAAATGCTGGTTAACATGTTAATAATATATTAAGGCCCTCAGTCTGTTGAAATTGGAGACTGTTTTTGCTCTTCTTGTGAATATGTACCTCTCCCTTCCAGAAGCAGACAGAATGAGTTCTTTGCTAAAAATGTAGATCTAAATGTGACCAGAGCAGTTATGGATAACTTCAAAGCAGTTTATGACCAGATGATTAAGATCACTGGTGTCAGAAGGGATGAAACTCAATAGTTTAGTGATTAGCAGAGGTGGTTTAGGGCAAGGCCTTAAATAATCACTTTACACAAAAGTGACATTCAAAACAAACCCTGGCTACCTGTAAAGGTTTTATTTGAATGGGAAAAGATTTGATACATAATATTTCTACTTTCCTTAGTGTACTGTTTAACTTGGAGCAAGTCACTGACAGGCATGTATTAATTCACTGGTTAATTCCATATTTAATTAAACTATTGTTAGTAAAGAAAAATAATTTATTTAAAACTTTTGGGTATATCAGGGCCTCCATGGTGGTGCAACGGTCGGCAGTACACGATTCAAGTTCGACGCCCAGCCGGGGAGAATCCCACATGGTGCGCAGACCTCTCCTGCCTCGTCCGCTGCTCCCCTCAGCAGTGTATTTCTGATCTGCCTGTTCTGCTCCCCACGCTGTCTCTGGTGAACCCTCTCGCCGCCCCACGCCTCTGGCCTGTACCCCAGCTTGTATGTATAAATAAATAAATTAAAAAAAAACTTTTGGGTACGTCAGTTTACTTATTCAATTCAATATGAGACACATAATTTAAACCTGTAAGTGGTTCAATAAAATGACCCTTTACAAACATTATAGAAAACCCACAGTAATACAATTTTACCTGATTTACCATCAAGTTTAACAGCTATTCTCTTTGAACAAAGTTTTTTCATTCAAATCTAGGAATGTATTTGAATAGAATTAGCTCAGTGATGTATTTCAATTCTGTTTTAGGCTTTCCCTGTAAACATAACACTGATATTCTAATTAGTATCACTATGCTATTATGTCACAGTAGCATTTCCAATATTTAACCATTTTTGAACTATTTTTTTAAAAAAGCAATTCCATACGGTCTATTCAAATAATTTTAAATTACTCTGCGTAAGAATAACTATGAAAATGTTTTTTTGCTGGATTTCAGATGGCCATAATTTGCATGGTGCTTGATTTACATTGTACTTAATGCCAGAAAACTTAAAATTAGCTGAGACACTGGCCCTAAAGTTGTAAGTAAGTTGTATGGACTCTGCAAAATTGCAGGCAGAAATGAGTCAGCCTCACAGCTTGTTGAAGGATGATATTTTTTCATAGTCCAGAAGTAAATATCATTCTTCATTACCTACATATGTTATACCATACACATACAGTTATCTACATATAAAAATAGTTCTTCCTTTAAAAAAATTATCAGGCTTAATATTCTTTTTCAAAAATAATTCATTACAGATGCATGTATATTAAGATAGTCTATTTAAGCAAATTGCAAATAGTGCTTCTAAACACACAAATTCCAGTTTCTCAAAGACATTTCTAATAAAAATTCTACTACTTTGCTAAACTGAAAAATATTTGTTAAGTTGTATCGAATGTCTCTAGAGCTGGATCCCCTTTCTACAATGAGTACTGTACTCCAGATCCAGCACTATTTTTAAACCTGTTGGAATCTCTCTACAAATAGCTTTCTGCAACTAGTTAAATAGACAACACAGATTAATTCCTTGATCTAATATAAAGTGAGCTGTAAAGTTATTTTTAAGTTAGTTCACTGGGTGGTTTTATTAGTAATAAAATATTTTAAAGAAACACCCAAGTTTCAAACCTGTGTCTGCTGAAATGACTTCAGTCTCTTCTTAAACCTTGATGGGAGAACAAAATCACAGCCCTTTGCTAGGAAAGCTAACTCTCCCCTTAAATCCGGGTCCCTTCGTAGAGATGTTTCCTTGATCATCATCTTTGAAAAGTGGATTTACTTAGAACTGTCCAGCACACTTCTGAAGATATTTAATAAGTTGTCGGTCTTGTAAGGCAGAAAGATACTTTTCCTTCTTATTTCCCAAAGAAATTAAGTTCAAGCATTGTGCTCTCCCAGCCTCCAGAGACCACAATCCATGCTTGTACTGACATGCAGCTGGTTCTCAATTACAGCCCATGGCTCCCAATACCTGCTCATAATTTTCACGTTAGAAACACAACCTGCAATGGGCCTGCTGCTCCTTGTAGGTAGCTACACATTGGCCTGCACAGAATACAGAGCCTTCTGGGAAAGGAAGCATCCACTACTCTGAACACCAAAGTTAGAAACATTACAGCTGAATTTAAAAATAGCAACTTCTCAGATAATGCTAACTTCTCAAACTCAGAATATGTGAGGTGCCAGTCCACATAAGATAGTTTCTCCATAAGCTAGAAGAAAAAGTATAGTGTACTTTTGATTTTTACTTAACATTTTATGAAAAATAAAAACAAAACAAGCTGCACTTCAAATTTGAAACTATAAGGCTAAGAATAGTTGTTGTTTTTTTCTTATTCGAATGGAAGAAAATATCCAAAACTGTCTTGGTATATTTGGTCAAAATACGGAGGAAAACAAATTTTCACCCTCAAATGGTACATAACACACAAAAAATTTATTGGTCTTAGATTTTAAAATCAAGTAATTTAAAAATTTTTTTTTTTTTGAAAAGACTACCTTTAGTTATCAAACTTTTGAGGAGTGATTCTGGATAAATTTACAGTCAAAGTATTGGTTAAGAAAGGGGAATAACTGGTCATTAAAAAAGCCATAGGTACATATAGCTGAGTGAAATTTAGCAACAATAAAGATACAAAAGATTATTAAATACAATGACACAATACATTTTGAATTTTTTTTTTCCTTCAAGGAGCTTGTAAGAAATATCAGGTTAAAAAACATTTTGCTATTTTTATTATGTAACTTATTTACAAGTGTATTTTCAAGTATTCTGATAGCTCACATTTATGCTTTAATATTTTATTTTCAATCACATTATTCAATCAGTATTTATTTTCTACTTCTAAAAAACAGAAACCAAATATTACCAAACCCTCTCAAAATCAGACAGCTAAATCCCTTAATTTAGTGGGAATTAAAATTCTTTGGTTTTCCAGAGACACCCTAGTGATTGGGAGAAAATTTTTACACTCCATCCAACTGATCAGGGACTGATCACAAAGATATAAAAAGAACTCAAATGACTCAACAAAAACAAAGTAAACAACCCAATCAAAAAATGGGCAGAAGAACTTAAAAGACACTTTTCCAAAGAGGAAATGCAAATGGCCAATGGGCATATGTAAAAATGTTCAACATCCCTCATAATCAGGGAAATGCAAATCAAAACCACAATGAGATACCACTTTACACTTGTAAGAATGGCATATATTTAAAAAACTAGCAACAATAAATGCTAACAAGGATGTGGTGAAAAAGGAACTCTCTTACAATGCTGGTGGGAATGTAAACTAGTCCAACCATTATGGAAAGCTATATGGAGATTTCTCAGACTACTAAAAATGGAGCTACCATATGACTCAGCAATTCCACTTCAAGGGATCTACCCAAAGGACACGAAAACATTAATTCAAAAGAATACCTGCACCCCTATGTTTACTGCAGCACTATTTATAATAGGTAAGACTTGGAAACAACCCAGTGCCCAAAAATAGATGACTGGATCAAGGAAGATGTGGTACATATACACAATGGAATACCATGCAGCAATCAAAAAAGATAAACTCATGCCATTCACAGCAACATGGATGGAGCTAGAAGGGATCATGCTCAGTGAAATAAGGCAAAAGGGGAAAGAAAAATATCGGATGGGTTCACTTACAGGAGGAATATAGGGGAACCAAATAAGGGAATAAAACAGTAACAATAAAAAACACAACACAACACAACAAAAACAAACAGACAACCATAATTATGAGACATTCTGCAGGGGATGGGGAGGAAGAGGGATCAAAATGAGGGTTGAAAGAGCACAAGTCTATGGTGATGGTGCACAGGTGAATTGGTGGTGGAAATTCCATGGGGACTACAACTAAGAAAGCAAATACTGTCAAAAAAAAATGAACAATGATGTAAAATATATATATAAATTATTAAAAAATGAAATTCTCTGGTTTTCCATTTTTTCCTATAATTTTAGTTTTTTTTAATATATATTTTTATTGTTATTTATGTCTTTTACATTTTGCATTCCCCTAGGGTAGCCCACCACCAATTCACCCGTGATCCATCTCCATGGTCCCTTGTGTTCTTTTCTATTCCATTTTGTGCCCTTTCCCTTCCCTCCCTCCGGCTCCTTCCTCCCCCCCTCCCCCCCCACTGATTGTCTCTCTC
>PVIJ01021550.1:0-18252 GCA_004024925.1 Scalopus aquaticus | reverse complement strand
GAGGATGGCACACATTAAAAATACAGGCAACAACAAATGCTGGAAAGGATGTGGAGAAAAAGGAACTCTTCTACACTGCTGGTGGGAATGTGAACTGGTCCAACTACTATGGAACGCTGTATGGCGATTCCTCAAACTGCTAAACATGGAGCTCCCATACAACCCAGCAAAACCACTTTTGGGAATTTACCCAAAGGACACAAAAACACTAATCCGAAAGGATACATTCACCCGTATGTTCAAAAACACTAATCCGAAAGGATACATGCACCTGTATGTTCAGTGCGGCACTGTTCACAATAGCAAAGGTATGGAAGCAACCCAGATGTCCAAAAATAGATGATTAGATCAAGAAGATGTGGTATATATACACAATGGAATACTATTCAGCATTCAAAGAAGATAAACAAATGCAATTTGCAGCAACATGGATGGAATTAGAGGGAATCATACTCAGTGAAATAAGCCAGAAAGAGAAAGAAAAATATCGAATGGTTTCACTTGTAACAGGAGTATAGGGAAACCAAATAGGAAAGAGACTCTCACGGGGGGGGGGGGGGAGGAGGGGAGGAAAAGGGCACAAAATGGAATAGAAAAGAACACAAGGGACCATGGAGATGGATCACGGGTGAATTGGTGGTGGGCTACCCAAGGGGAATACAAAATGTAGAAGACATAAATAACAATAAAAATAAAAATAATAAAAAAGAAAGAAAACACATTATCAATTCAGTCATGATGACTATTGCACCTAGAATATTAGAAGAATACACTTCTGCCACTTTTCTTATTTACTGATAGTTTATTGTTCACTCTGTCAGTATTTTTTAAATATCGCATGTGCTGTCAAGAAATGTGAATTGTAAACACTAATCATTTATGTAAAGTTTCAAGACCTCTTATTTAGGTATATTGGAAATATGATTCAAATTTTAGAAATTAAACCAATGGTACTGTGATTTTTTAGTATCTTAATAAAATATGCTAATATTTCATTGTAAAGGAAATACTACTTTCTAGGTATTAGAGACTTGGGAACCTATGTTTATTAAAGGCCTACTCTGGAAGGCTTTTAAATACTATACCTTATATAATCCTGTCTAAAACTGTTGAAGTAGATATTATTCCAAAATTATAGATCTTATCTGAGATTTAGAAATATTAATTACATGCCAAAGATCAGAGTAAGGCAAAGCCCAAGTTGAAACTCATGATGGTGGAACACAAATCCTACAGCTTTTCACTATACCATGCTGCTTCAGAGTGACTCCATTCTTCCCCTTCAAGTAGCTGTCACTTTGTTGATGCTCAAATTCCCCAAACTATCCACCCATGCTGGTCTGGACTTTAAAACATCAACACTCCTCTTTCTGATGGCTTATTACAGCTTTCATCATTTTCAGGTAGCATGACAAAGGATTGAGCTAAAGTACAGGAAAATATGATTGACTAAATAATCAGTTTTAAATGTTTCCCTTTAAGTATACAATGGAACTTGAGTGGATATGAATGTGTATGTATGTAAAAGAGATTATTGGATATCAAGGACGTCTACCTCTCAATCTCATTAGCAGAACATTTTGTACACAGAGTTTTGAAAAGATGATGGAGAAAGGCCTCTTTGTGGAGGGTGTGTGTGTGTGTGTGTGTGTGTGTGTGTGTCCTTGATATCCACCTATAAAAGGTCCCCATATCAATCCTTTGTATTAAGCCACTGGCCCTCGTTAAAACAATGACTATAATGTACAAGAAAATGTAGAAATAGTAGCCTGTTGTTTTACTGCTGGGTTTTGATTACGTATTGAGTAATACTGAGCAAGAGATTTAGACAGCAAGGTTTTGGAAAAAAATATTATAAATACATATGTTCGATCATGTCATCCACATGTTGAAAAGTACTTCATTAACAAATATGAGTTAAATGTATACTTTAAAACATTGGCAAAAAAATAATGGCTGAAGCTGTTATAAGAGGGTGCAATACTAAAAGACAAAATGATCTTTTATATGCCCTTTGTATCAAAACCAAAAAGCAAAATTGAGATCTAATGCTTTATACAGCTCAATCTGATGTCTTTACCAAAGGTAAAGCGGAGAATGACACTTAGAATGCATAATAAAATGAATAAAGTATAACAAATACTAAAATAAAATCAGGAAAATATGGTACAATACCAAGAATTTAGAAATGCTTAAGAATTCAAGGGAGAAAAAGAAATGGAGTGATGTTTTAATCATGTATGAACGTGCAGCAGAGTGGCCTAAAGAAGCAGAGTTTGTGCATTAGGAAAAGTAAATCTTTTTAAAGAGACAAGCTGGCCACTGTTCCCAACCCATTAGCACAACCATGGATCAGTTTTATCAGAAATGCTGTAAATTGGTAAAAAAAAAACCCAAAACTGTATTTTACTAAACATTAAAATGAGTTTATGTTACATTATGTTTTCTTATATACTTATTGTGTTGCTGTTGTCTAAGGATGACAGTAGTTGGTAAAGTCATCATACCTATTTATTTTCATGGAAGTCATTCTCACTGAATGATTTTCTGGGATATAAGGAACTCCAGTGCTATCCAGTTCAATGCAGTTTCCACTCCAAACCTCACATTATCTTTATTTTTATACTCTAACTCATACATCATTCTCAGTTTTCCCCTGCAATTTCTGCCATCATCTCTACTACCTTCAGTCCATTTGATCAACTCATTCAACAAGACTTCTAATCTCACTATATCTATGATCATAGTAATTTAAGCAAACTCATAAGCACCATTACACTCAGGGTCTGGAAAAGGCTTTATCTGAAATAATATATTCCAGCATTCCACTCTGGTTACGGTTCTTCATCCTTCCACTTTTGTCTGCATCATTTCAGTCATAGTTGGGCTTCCATCTCATTAAGGTTTTTGGACCCACATTACCACCCTTTTCTCTCAGTATATTTGGTTCTTATTGGATTTACTACTCTCAAATTGATGGAGAGCTCAAGGGCTTTAGTTCAACCAGTTCTCCTTCTTCACTCCAGCTTCTACACACAAGGAATTAAATACAAAACTTTTGCTGTTTCCATAATTGAGTTGTTCATGGCACATACTGCTTTTACGGATGTTTTCCCTAATTTCAACATGGCCCAGACAACTCTGGCCTTCCTTTATTTGTCAGTGGTCAGCTGTATTTTATTCCTCTAAGCTCACATTCAAGAGCCTCACTGTTATACTTGTAAACTTTGTCTAACAGACTGCCAGTATATATTCAATCGACAATAATCTGAAAGCCCCGATTTGTTGTATTTGCTAGTTTTTAAGATGCAGGTTTTCCAGCTGTGGTCCATTTCAAGGTAGCAAAGTGACATCAGTAAATTTAAAGCAGGGAAGCAACATGTAATGTATACAGCACACAGTTTATGATATTTCTACCTGATACAATATTATATCTATTCTTAGACATAATAGATGAGAAAAGCATGCAGGTATAGGTAATAATAATTTGCAATTGATGAAAGTGATGTATGTTGAGTATTTCTTACCTTTGTTTAATATAATTTATTTAACTGTAAATTTATGTTTCAGTTAATGCCAGGCTTAACAAGTGACTTCCACAATTGCTGATAGTAATTAACTCTTGATAGCATATGCTAGCCAGGACCAGCACATCACTGCTTTGTCTACTGCAAAACTTCATTTCTCTTAGCCAATGATCCCGTCTCATATTTTACTGACAAAATAGACTTTTTGTGATTATTTTTTCAATTTCTCACCCCTATATCTATACATTTCTTTGCAATTTTATTCACACTGACCTCATTTCCAGCTCTCACAAAAAAAGATCTTTATTCTGTTCAAGATGGATTCTTTCACCTTATTTATTAAGATTTTCTCCCATTATCCCCAGAAATATGTGTCCTTGGCACTCCCTCTGCCCTGTATTTCCAAATCCTCTCTTCTAGCTCCATCTGTATAAACACATTTGAGATCCTCCATCAATGAAATTAAAAATGCCCCTTTACCCTTGATCCTATGTTTACTTCTATCCAAATGTGTATTTTTTAATAGCTACATGACATTTTTATCAGAATTTCCATAGGAAGAATGGTTCCTTTTTTTTTTTTTTAAGATTTACTTCGTTATGCATATAAGAGCTGGGGTATAGGCCAGAGGTGTGTGGGATGGGGGTGAGAGGATTCACCAGAGACAGAGTGGGGAGCAGAACAGGCGGACTGACTGAAAAACACTGCTGAGGGAAACAGCTAGACAGGAGAGGTCTGCTGCACCATGTGGAAAGCTCTCTGGCCAGGTATGGAACTCGTGCTGCAGTGGCTGTGGATAGCTTCTTAGTACTGAGACTTAACCCCTTGAGCCACCAGGGAGGCCTGAAAGAATGGTTCTTATTAGCAGTTCACAGGTCACCATAAAGCTGGAAGGATGACCAAGAATTCTGAAGGTTTGCTACCATTGAGCATTGGAGAACCATCATTTTTTCATATGTGGGTGGTAGAGAACCTTTTGTATTACCTTGAGAGGTAACTTGAGTTACTCATGGTATGCATTGCTTTTATAAATGCTTTTCCTAATTTCAACTTGGCCCAGACAACTCTGGCATTGGCAAAACATCATGCTCCTGAATCACTCTCACTTTTACAATGGCTTCTGCTTGTTGCATTCTAGTAGTTGGGCCTGAGACACAATAGACAGAAAAAGACAACACACAGAAGGGGACCCAGCAGGAGGATGATATTCAGAAACCTCAAAAAAGGTGACTCCTGTTGAAAAAAAACTGAAGTGGAGGCCAAATACTGCTGAAATAAAAAATAAAGCCTTGAGTATATTCAACTTTAATATGTGTGCACACACACACAGTCCAGACAAGGCATGTTTTCAAAACATTGGTGATCTGGAATTATCTCATTAGCTCAATCCAGGAGATGTTTAAGAGGAACAGGGTTGGTGGTACATACTGACACCTAATATGAAAACTGTGAGAAACCTTGTGGTAACTAAAAGGTGGTTAAATTCTAACAGCAGAGAAAAAGTAACTTCAGATAGAAGATGACCATATAGCATAGGCACATATGAATTGCGAACACCAGAAAGAGAACATGAAATGCGGTCAGAAACTAAAGAATGAGATAGTATTATGCACTGGTACAAGGGTAAATGCTGACCTAGAGAGTAATTTAGCAGTCTTTAACAACATCAAATGTTTAAAACCCAATTACTTAGCAATTCTGTTTCTGAGGATATTAGGGACAAAGGATACAATAGTTCAGTGTGTATGTAGTTCAGCTACATATGAAATTACCAAAGTTTTATAGATATATACATTTAAAACAAATAAGTTGTTAAATCTACAACTATTTAAAAGAATGTTTGAAAAAATCTTTTGATAAATATACGTTTAATTAATTAAATGGTTACATGCATTCCTAATAAAAGGATGGAAAACCAGAAATTCTTTATGTATGACCTATGTTTTTTAAACAAGTCATCTATTATGGTTAGGAATCTTTAAAAATGTATAGAGGCAAAAAAAAAAAGAAAACTTTTTTTAACCAGCTTTAGCATACATAAAATCTTATCCTTTCTTACTTTGTTTCTTAAATTATTTTTCTTAACCTGTCAATGAGAATTTTTCCCCTCACCTCTCATAATTCAATATCCAGAATCCAGAAAAATGGCTGTTTCCATCTGTTCCACTCAGTGTAATCAATATTTAGTTAAGTTCATGCATAATAATGAATTTGTATCTCCCAGAACATGCTTTGTCAAATTTTGGTATATAATTTTGCCCAGGATCAGGACCTTGACAGAAGGATATCTGCATTTTCATTTTATTTTACAAGGGATGTGGGAATGCTGACTACCTACTTTCTACTTTTTCTCTACATTACTGCTTTGTAAAGGGAAACATTCTGCCATAGTAAAATAGACATGTGTTTCAGAAAATTCTCCCTTTAGGCCCAAACATGGTCTTCTAACTTCAATAAATGAAAGTGGCACAGTTTACAGAATTGGTTTCTCACTAAGTACTTAGGTTGAATCAGCTTTTTAGATGCCTTCAGACTTTTAATGGAAGCAAAAGATAAAGCATTATTCCAGTATCAAGAAAACACTTTACTGCAGATAATTGTTTCACTAAATTTGCATTGCAGTGCATACTAATCTGAAATAAAGCAATACTCAGGAGGCCAACTCAATGGAAGACTTCCTATCAAGTAACAAAATGATAGATGAACCAGAGGGAGAAAAGCAAGGAGCAGGAGGTAAGACAGTGAAGTTGACAGGTTGGTTGCAAATTCCCAAGTTCAAGTTATCAACCTTTCTTCCTGCCTTACTACTAGCTCCCTCTTCTCCCAGGGGGGGAAAAAATTCCAGGCAGCCTAAGAAATCAGCCGACAAACCTCATTATTGATGGCGTCAGGTGGTAGATCAATGCTGGAGAAAAATCAATAGTAAAAATATTTTTCAGTGATGCATACAGATGAAGAGCCTCAGCAGCATTTCTTGATGGAAACCACAAAAGTCTGCAGCCACCCCCAGGAGTCACTGCTTCATAGGAGGCAAGAACTTAGCTGGTGCTTTAGGGATACTAATTTGCCCTAGGTGGTTCCCTGTGCTGTAGAGTACATAGCTGTTTGCTATGAAGAGAAAGGAAAAGAAGTAGAGATTCTGCTAAAAGCAAAATGCAATTTCTCATGCAGTGATTTTTTTTTAATGAATATTCACTACATATATAGATGCTTAATGACTGTAAGATTGGAAGTTTTGAGTTAAAAGCATGTCTAAATGAGCAGGCCAGTTTCTCATTTGAAGAGAGTATTTGAAGATAATTTTCATTGCATGGAAAGATAAAGTTTGAAAGGGAATCTGATGTCAAAGAATGCGTACTTAAGAATGGAGGAATGGGGCCTCCCTGGTGGCGCAGCAGTTAAGCACTGCACTGTGGAGCTGTCGGCAGCAGTGATGCGAGTTCGATGCCCGGCCAGGGAGATTCCCACACGGTGTGGCAGACCTCTCCTGCCTCACCCGCTGCTCCCCTCGGCAGTGTATTTCTGATCTGCCTGTTCTGCTCCCCGCTCTGTCTCTGGTGAACCCTCTCGCCGCCCCACACCTCTGGTCTGTACCCCAGCTTGTATGTATAAATAAATAAACCTTAAAATAAAAAAGAAAGCATTTAAAAAAAAATGGAGGAATGGGGCCTCCCTGGTGGTGCAGCGGTTAGGTGCTGCACTGTGGAGCTGTTGGCAGCAGTGACGTGAGTTCGACACCTGGCCAGGGAGATTCCCACGAGGCGCGGCAGACCTCTCCTGCCTTGCCCGCTGCTTCCCTCAGCAGTGTATTTCCGTTGATCTGCCTGTTCTGCTTGCCATTCTGTCTCTGGTGAACCCTCTCACCGCCCCACGCCTCTGGCCTATACCCCAGCACGTATGCATAAATAAATAAATCTTTAAAAAAAAAAAGAATGGGGGAATGTTAGTAAAACAATTTTGAATGACCACCTTGATTTCTACCTATCCCAAAACAATTTTACAGTGATTGACAATTTTCTTTCTAAATCATAGACCATATCAGATTCAGCACCCTCCTGCCACAAAGTTTATGGATCCTATGAGGATGTATGTAATCAGACTAAGATTATTCCTGGGTAAAGTGTGTGTGTGGAAGAGGGGGTGAGAGGGTTGACAGAAGGATAACAACAGGATCAGGTTTACTCTACAGCCAATGAAATGTAGTTTTAGGTAGTCATTTATGTAAGTGCCTTCCAGTACTCTGAGAGGAGCTCTAAAAGTCTTGTATGAATAATTATGAAATCATTTTACTAAAAAGATTTCCCAGAATTTTATGAACTTCAGGAACCATAAAATTTGGATTTGTCCCTTGGCACTACCCAGTTGAAGTCTACAGTCTATTTCCTTAGTAAAGAGAAAAACACCTATCATTTCACCAGGATTTTGTCCTTATTATGAGAGAAAATTCATCTTCTCAAGATCGGCTATATGACTGTCACCAAGGAAAGGGAAGAGAGAATCCCTTTCAACGAAAATATAGTACAGAATTCATAGTAAGCCTTCATTTACTTTCTTAGAGGAACAGAGTTAATCAAATATTATTTCTGTAAGTAATTTATAATCTTCATAAATTCTCTCTGGTTTTCACAAAGTGATTTGCAATAAAGCACCCAGAATTTTCTTTAAGGCCGTGAAGAGAGGAGAGCTGAGAAGTCTGTGTGTTTTTCCAGAGAAAATCTTGAGTGAACAAGACTAGAATGAACTGCTGGTAGGAATATAAACGGGAAAAATAAATTGGTGAAATCCAAGGGTTTGCAAGAAGACAGAAGCAAGAGCAGAAGCAGCAAGACTGAGTGGCTGAAAACTTTAGACCAATGTGGATATGTTTCCTAACACTTCACACTCAAGTCAACCAATCAAAAAATCTCTCCAGCTCTTACTCTCCAATATTTCTAGAACATTTTCTCTTAGGGTGTCTTCTCCCACTATCACTCTCATCTGAACCATTGTCCTTTGATTCCTGATTATTTCAGCCACCCTCTCTAATTTTACCCTCCCATCTCTGCTATTCTCTGGATATCAGTCAGGGTGTTCTTTCAAAGTGGAAGTGAAATTATATCATTCTCTACTTGAACTAAAATCTAATCCTAAAAATGGCTCACAGGTCTTTTATGATCTTCTTTGCCCATCTCGCTCCTAAATTATCTTTCTGCCTTACTTTTTACTTCTTTCTCCCTTGAATGTTATTCTCCCACAATACTGACTTCCTTCCTGCTCTCTGATATAGCAGACACTTCAAAATCAGGGCTCTTTCCTCTTGATGTTCTCTCTAGATATTCATAGGGGTCATTTCCTTTCTCTTTCAGGTATGGCCTCATCTCACCTTTTAACCAACACTCTGCTTGGCTATGATATCTGAAATTGCAGTTTTCCCTTCAGCATTGCTTATTTCTCCTTCCTGATTCATTTTTTTTCATACTAGTATATAATATTATCTGTAACTATGTATTTTATTTTATTTTTGTTTGTTGTCTGCTATTCCATACTAGGTTATAAGGCTTTTAACAGCAAAACATTTGGTCTTTTACTTACAACTCAATCCCCAGTGTCTGGAATGTCACTGGCATTTGGTAACAGTTCAGTAAATATTTGTTGAAGAAATAAATAAGTTAATGAATGACTAAGCAGTAGAACAACATATATGAGATTCTCAATTAGCTTTCAGTTATGTTTAGTATAAGCTTAAACTCTTTTGAAAAGCTTTATTAATAGCCCTTCATAAAGGGTTCTTAACTGGATTCTGCAGTCATTGCTGACCATTCTCACTCCATAATCTGTTATGTGGTACTGAAAAACTATCCATTCTTTAACATGCCAGGCATTTCATGCTTTATTCTCTTGCACAAACTATGCCTTATGCTTTGAAAGTCTCTTTATCTTCTCTTCATTCTTTCCCTACCTAGCCCCTGAACATCTCCAGAGACCTAATTCCACTGTCTTTTCCCTCTGTGATGTCGTCTCTGAATCTTGTAGGCAGAATTAATTAATCCCTGCACAGTGCTCCCAAAGTAGATTTTACATGTCTCTTTTAAAACAATCAAATTATATTACAGTTATTTATAACCCCAGCATGGAATACAGTCTCTTGACACATAATAAATATTTGTTGAATAAATCAATATTGAAGAGCTCCATCTTTCTGGAGTGAAGATATCAGGTTTGTTCACAAGATTTGCACCTTATTTCTTACCAACCTGGCTACAACTGTATTATTGCTGCAGTTATTAATAAGTCACCTTCATTATGCAATCACTACATAGCTTCCATTATTTTAAACATTTTGCAAATATGATATTATAAAAACATCACAAGTGTTTCTTTGTAAGTCCTACTCTTATCTGATGTTAAATTTGAAGACAATTAATAAAGAGCTGCTTCCTGAAATTATACTCTTGGTTATAAAGTTGTAGCATATCCCAGAAGAATGAATTATCCAGAAAGGCTGTGCCAAGTATGACATTATCTTTATATACAACATCTTTCACTTTGTGAGTGTTACTATAGAACACTTCTTCACAGGGCAAGTAAACTTTACTGGATACAAAAAAAAAAAAAAAACAACAACAAAAAAACAACAGTGGTTGTTTGAAATATTTGAATGATTCTCTAAAATGAATAGAAATTCAGAAAAACTTATAGAATTAATCAATGGAATGATAGCTATTTTAACAAACGACGAAACAGTTAGGTAAAAAAAAAAAACAAAACAAAAACAAAAACCCTTTAAAACTCTTGAGTAGAAATTTTCAGGCAAGAAATTTCCCCTCATATAAAAATGAGTTCACTTCAAAGAGTTAGAATGCATCTTTCTAGCTACTAATCTCTTTCAAGTTATCACCACCTTAGCTACTTTCATTGATTACAAACAACCTTTTAAAATGGAGGATTTTGAAAAAACCCAAAACAGAACAAGCACATAAAAAGGGTGAGGTATTTATGAAGGAATGAAGGATTATTCTCTTAAGTGACTTACAGAATGAAAGGAGAAGATTATCACATTTAATAGTTCAAAACCACTTATTTTAACCCCATTTTAAGGAGCAACAAAGGTAGGTCAGAAAATATTAGCTGGGAATTCCAGCATGCAGCCTGACAGGTAGCTGAGAAGTCATCACTTTGCCTTAGCAAGTAAAAAGCTGAGGAAACTGAAAATCAACAATCCCTTTTAGATGTGCTAGAGAGGTGACATCATAGTGTAAAGAGTTGTTCCCAAAATTGGAGAGCAGATGGGTAAATACTGAGAATCTCCTATAAACTATTCACTTAGGGTGATAATGAAATGTCAATGCAGATCCATTTAATTGCAAAACATGTACCAGTATGATGGGACATTTGAGAATGAGGGAGCTAGTTCACATGTTTGGAGATGGAGGGTATCTGGGAAATATCAATACCTTCCACTCATTTTTTTTTCTCTGAATCTTAAATTTCTCTTAAAAAAAAAAAAAAAAACCCTGTTCCTGAATTTATACTCCTGGTTAGAAAGTTGTAGCATATCCCAGAAGACTGAATTATCCAGAAAGGTTGAGCCAAGTAAGACATTATCCATATACACATCTTTCACTTTGTGGGTGTTACTATAGAACACTTCTTCACAGGGCAAGTAAACTTTACTGGATATAAAAAACATGAGCTTTCAGCATCAATTTTTATCTATAAATTTCACAGCTTTTACTTTACAATTAACTCCTTTTTAAAAACTAACCAAAAGTAATAGCTAAACATTTTGAAGGCTGTTTTCTATATTCATTAATTCATGTTTTTGTTACATGTTTTGTTTGGGGATAAATTTCTTTTACAACTATATTTAGGTGTTGCTCTCTTTCAACTAGAACTCTATTTTGAGTTTGACATAGGACATTTAAATAAATTGGGTTGTATGGAGTGCATTTTTAAAAGTGAAGAATGAAAGTCTTTGCTTTTTTCAATCTCTAACAAAGTGGATTTTATTATTAGTTATAGGATAACTTGTCCATCTTTCACATTCTCAAGTTTGAAAAGATACAATTTCAGACCCTTCAAAACTACACTAAATGGCTAGGCAGCACCTCTCTGTATAGATTTTGGATTTGGATTATGCCCTAAAAGATGACTTTCTTGATTGAGGTGAAAGGTGGAACTAACCTAGGGGATGAGCTCATGGGTAGTTCTATAGATAGACACTTTCAACGTAGAACAGTAAATCTAGTTTTCTGATGAAAACTTAGGCTTTTTTTTTATATTTCCAATCAAAAGTCATCTGAAAAGTTCTGGAAAATGGATCTGGAAGATTGAGAAGGATTGCAGGAGATTTAAGAGGAACATGGGTATTGGAAAAAAACAGAATAATTCTCCAATATATTTATTCTTTCCGGTCTTTGCCAATCTGGCTTACACAGTGCCTCAGAGAAATGTTTCCAGGCAATAATAATACACAGGAAGTTACTGTTTAGCACTATTCTGGTCAAAGTATAAGACCAAGTCCAAAATTCTGTTTACATTCCCTTGTGATGGAATTTGGATTTGAACCTTCTGTTTTAGAGAAAGTTGAAGCTATGATGATTTAATGTATCTGTTATGAGACAGGTATGTTTGTAATAAATGATATGTGATTTGTAAATGTAAATACCACCTCCATAACTACCACCTACCACCATAAATAACTATTTTTTTTAAGTTAGATAAAATCAGAAGCAATTGATATCCACATATAAAGGAGGTCTATGTCCACACAGATTTAACATGATATTTCTTGCCCTATTTCTCTTTCTACATACAGGGTTAATTTCCTTGTATGACAAAGTTAATCATAAAAAGTAATAATAAAAAGAATCTCTCTGAAATTAATCATTCATTTTAAATATAGATACAATCTAGCAAAACAACATAAAAATCAGTGTTTCATTTCAGTGCCTTTCTAGAGACCCTAAGCACTCCCATCCACTGCATTTTGAAGAAATTTTGCTCTCAAACTGGAGAGCTACTTAAGAAGCAGCACAAGAATTAGAAGGGATTAAAATTGGTCATCATGGAAACAAATAGTTACACATAAGAATTTCCTTTGACTCTCAAGAGCCAACTCGGACATCCCTACTGATCCCGAAGGCAGTTGATCAAACCATTAAAGAACTAGTAAATTCTGGACAGGTACTAATGGCTTAATGTAACATAATGTCTTGCCTTCAGTAATATTTTACATTATCCTTTTTTCCTCCCATAGTGATTGTTCTCCCAGCTATGGCATACCTGGTTTACATTTTCTAAAAGTAGTTAAGGCAGACTGGGTTTTTTGTTGTTGTTGTTGAAAGTCTTATTTGGTCAAAATGGACTTATTAACATTTCTAATTTAATTATGATGAAATGGCCTTTATATTTTGTGTCTTATGGCTGGTATATCTCTTTGCTGCTACTGATTTCCACAATTACCAAATGGCTAATTAAAGTGATTAGGGACTAGATAAGGAATCATAAAAGCTAAATGTAAGAATGTAAAAGATTATATCTATTTTAAATGTATATTTTGATAGCAACTTCACCAAGAAAACACATTTCAATATTACTTTTGCTTATTTTAAATTGTCAGTCATTAAAATACATTAATGATTATAAAATCAGTTACCAGTCCAACCAGCTTCTCAAGATTTTCACTAGGGAAAAGAAAAATTACTATTTGCAAGTTCCTATGATACGGAAATCTCATTTGCAAAGCAACACCAGAAATGTTTATTTGGTGGGGCTGATTAAAAGCATTATTAAATATTCATCAACTCCGCCATTTCAGACCTTCTTCCTTTTTCATTCTGCTATCAACACTGATAGATAATGTCCTATCACCTAACAGGAACATAATCAAATGCAAGCAGAAATATACCCAACTTCATAACCATTGAAAGAGATATTCAGAAAACTAGAATTTTTTTTCATTCCTTATGGTAAGATATTACAAAAAAATGATTTTTTTTTATTTCATGATACAGCATTTTTCCTTTTGCTTTAACAGGACATTTTTTTCATCTCAAGTATTAAATTTTGGGTTATTTTTGCTTAATTTTTTTTTCTATCAGTGTTACAGCAGACACTGAGATCATAGATGTGTGACTGAGAAATTACATCTTCAGTTCCCTTCCAACAAGGTGACCACCCAGCAAGAACTCCAATTCTCAGAAACAGTGACTCATACCCTGATCAAGCACATTAAAGGTCATTTAAGTAGTGCCAGGAAAGGATGTGGCTCCTTGCCAAGTCTTCTCTTCCTATTTTATAAGTGGAAGCAATGTTCACATGCCCAGATGAATACATGCAGTTTTATTTACAAACTTCATTATTTGAGCCATCTATAGGGTTGATACTGCAAATGAACTAGTTCTGCACTACCTGGAACAAGAGACTGAGATTTGTGACAAACAGTCACAGCACTGAAGTTAGATGGGAGTCTGGCTTGACATCAGGCTAGAAGCAAAAAATTATTATATTATATAATAATCATATTCTAAATGCTTATTGTAACATTTCCTGAAGTGAATGACAAGAGTGGAGTATCATTAACAAGATTCTACAATCTAACACAGCAACACTCTTTAAAAGAAAAGAACATTGGCTTTTGTCATAATTCCATTTAGTATACCCAATTTGAATGACTGATGAATGGCACTTTACTACTTTCCTGTCTTAAATTTTAGCAGCATGGTGGGATTGAACTTTTGAACTTCTGTCCACATGCACATCTTATCAAAGAGTCCTGTTTCACATTTTAAGTGAGTCCCTGGAACAGTGTTTATAGGGGGAAAAAGAAATACTGCTCACAGCTTCAAGTAAAAGTGCATTCTTAACACTTGAATTCACCACCTGATCATGTGGTATTCAAGATACAGAAAGATGGAAAAGTAGGGAAAAACAAAGAACAACAGAGGATAGCTTTGTGCTTCAGAAGATCACAAAGTGATTGAAACTACCTAGTTCTACTCCTTTATAGCTGCAGTCATCTTGTTCCATTCCTCTTATTATCCTCTTTTCCATTTATTTTCTTGCAACTTCCCTATTTGTCCTAGCCAAATATTTCAAATCTTGAAATTCACTATGGATCTGCAATGTATCTAAAGTCATTACCTCCTTGGATTTTGCTGTGAATGAAATCATTGATCTAAATGCCTCTTTTCATTTCATTTTTCATATACCACTGATTTCCTTGCCCTTTTCTTCCTTCAGCATATTTTTTTTTCTAGAAAACACTCTACTTCTTAAAATTGTGTCTATGCTTGCAATCATGCTGAATGTAGCTGGAGAAAAGCACCATCACTCTTAGACTATGTGATTAAGTTCAGTTTAAATTTATGGTTATAAACTTCATGCTGGTGCTGAGCAGCCTAACAACACTTTACCTGACCGTTTGCTAGTCCACTTCCTAGATGACTAGTTGGTAACATCTTTTCCTAACCTCCAACACCATCTCCTCCATTTCTACTCTCAAAGACCCCACTTTCCATGGCACTGAGGAAGAGTAGACAAAAAAATAAATTCTTCAAGCTCCACAACCATCTCGACCCACCTTCATGATTGTCATCAATGTACTTGGCTCTCTTGGCTTCTAAGACCATTACTTTTGCCTTTGCATTAAATCTCAGACATCTTTGTCGCTTGGATATTTTGGTTCAGGAATTTCCTTTTTAATAACTGCTTTATGGGTTTTTATTTTTCCCTTCAGCTATACACACATGCCACTTATTTTTCCATTAAAATATAATAAACTTTTCTTAGCTCTATATTCGCTCTTGCTCCTCTTTCCAGTCCATAGCAAAAATTCTCATAGTAATTGTTTATAATCCTTCTAGCTTTTCTTCTTCTATTTCCCCTTTAATCCCATGCCAGTCAAACTTTGTCCACCAGCATTATACCAATATGGCCCTGTAGATCATGGATGATATCTACAATGTCAAATCTAGAGGTTGATTCGCAGCCTTCAGTTTCTTTAGCCATCAGAAGCATGTAACCCAGTAAATCACTCCCTATGATTTAGTTTTAGCCTTGGCTTTCTTAAAGTCTCAGTGATGAGTCCTCCTCAATCCATTTTGATGGTTATCCACTTTCTCCTCAAAATCTTGATGTCAGGGTGTCCCAGGGCCCAGCCCTTTATTCTTTCTTTCTTTTTTTTTTTTAAAGATTTATTTATTTATACATACAAGCTGGGGTACAGGCCAGAGGTGTGGGGTGGCAAGAGGTTCACCAGGGACAGAGTGGGGAGCAGAACAGACAGATCAGAAATACACTGCTGAGGGGAGCAGCGGGTGAGGCAGGAGAGGTCTGCCGCACCATGTGGGACTCTCCTCGGCCGGGCGTCGAACTCGCATCGCTCCAGTCCTTTATTCTTGCCACTAGTCACACTCATTTTCTTTCTTTTTTAAAGATTTATTTTATTTATTTATGCATACAAGAACCAGAATCTAGACCAGAGATGTGCAGGTTGAGAGGATTCACCAGAGATAGAGTGGGGATCAGAACAGGGGATCTACTGAAATACACTGCTGAGGGAAGCAGTGGGAAAGACAGAAGAGGCCTGCTGTGCCATGTGGGTTAGCTCCCTGGCAGTAGATCAAACTCATGCCAAAGCAGCTGGTGATGGCTTGATAGTGCTGAGAATTTAACCCCTGCACCACCAGGGAGGCCCTAGTCACATTCATTTTCTTGGAAGTCTCAAAATCTCACCTGATCACCTATAATCAACATTTTAGAAATATTTATGAACTTTTTCTTTTGAGAATTTCCACTATTAATTTTTTCTAATAGTTTTGTATTTTTTACACTTAAATTTACTCACCATTATCTTTAATCTTTTTTTTTTTTAATTAATCCTACTAATCTGGTCCAGATCCTCTTGCCTCATACATGGACTTCAGATGCAGTCATCTAAGAAAGTCCATCCTTGATCTTAGGTTCTTCCTTCTCTAAAACCTTTTCTATACCACAATTATTCCCACATGACTGTAGTCTTTCACATCATAAATGTAAAAACTTCAATGCCTTTAATTAGTATGATATATTTAAACCTCAGATACTCAAGTGAGAAAGACAGCCTTTTCATACTTAGGTGTTTCTCTGTTTCCCCTTCTTTCCTCCCAGTCTGTCTAATGTAACTGCCTATTTTACTTATGTCATATATGTTACATTTTCATTATATATAAGTATTATATGCCTTTCATATACACAAATACACATTTTTTAATTGGGTAACATGATACAGGATTCAAGTATATAGGTTCTTACCTCAGCAACTATCAATATAAATACCATATCAAGTCCACCACTAAATGTCCAGTCACCACCCATCGCCAACCCATCAGCCCCCTCTAACTTCTCAAGACTTTCATTTCCACCAGTCTGTTATCAAAGTCTCAGGGTTGTTTTGGTTTTGTTTGTTTGCTTTGTTTCTTTATATTCTACCCATGAGTAAAGTCATAGAATCTTTTTCTTTCTCTTCAATTTAGGGGTTCCAAGGGTTCACCTTTGCTATGCTGGATAGTTATTTGGGATGACAGGTGTTAGGCACAATCTTTCCCACACTCCCCAGGGGAGAGTTCTACACTTCAGTAATGCCTTAGAGGTTTTAATTTTGTCACTCCCTTGATATGGTTTCTTTCCTGGCAAGACAATCTCTTTGTCTCTCCTTTCTATCTGGGTGTTGCTTTTTTATCCTTTGTTGAAAAAGTTTTATTCATCTAGGCTTCAGGTCTGCTTCTGTGTCAGCTAATCCATATTTCAGTGTACAGCTGTTGTGATTATGGGAAGAGGCAAGCTAAAGTTCTCTCTATTCCACCACCTTTTATAAATGTGTTAGTGTATTTATGCATCATTGTATACATTTGTTATATACATACATGTATACATGCATTACTATATTTTTGAATGCCTGTGTTTATATAAAAATATTATAAACTGTATTATATACCAAATGCATCATGCACCAAACTATGTACTAAATATATTATGACCACTGAGTTTTATCCAGGCAAACAAGTGTTGTTCAATATTAAAAAATTAAGTCATTGTAATTCAATGGCAATAAATATGGAAAAAAGCAGAATCAGTAGATTTAGAAAATAATTTTAAAAATTCACCATTTTAATGAAAAAGTTTCAGCAAATTAGAAATGTAATATAATCCCCTAAGTCTGATAAAAATTTATCTTAGAAACCCGTAGCTAACTTACAGTAAATCATATTTAATAAAGATTGCTTCTCTCAAATACAAGGAATAAGATGATGACATGTACTTGTACCATAACTTTGCAAAAATGGTACTCTAAATCATAGTCAATGCGATAAACTATGATAAAAAGTGAAATACATTTAGATTCAAAAGGAAAATGCAATTTATTTAACTCAGACACCGTGGTCATCCACATAGACAATCCAGCAGATTCTGGAAAGGAGCCACTAGAATTAGTAATTGAATTTATCCAGAATTCAGTTTATAAGGTCAATTTGAAAATCATTGGAAATTGTTTATAATGCAATAATGGATACCATTTAACACAGTTAAATAATTAGGGCTATAGACCTATAAAAATACATATAAGATTGAACACTTAGAATTTCTAAACATTTTTGTGGAAAATTAAAGACAAACGAATTTTCATAGAGTGAAAGATTTGGTATTAAGATGTCAATTCCTCCCACATTTATGTAGTTTTGATGCAATTTTGAACAAAACTCTC
>PVIJ01021549.1:0-18256 GCA_004024925.1 Scalopus aquaticus | reverse complement strand
GATGCAGACATCTTTGGGGGCCGTTATCCTGCCAACCACATTCCTGTGGCGGGAACAAGGAAATGTCTGGGAAGCGTCTAGCACAGAGCCTGGCACATATTAGACATTAGCACAGCCACCAGGATAATTTTTCCACCCCCATCTGGAAACAAGAGCCTGGCTGTGTGCAGAGCAGGCCCCGTGCTCAATATTCACTGCCAGGCATGGTCGCGCCAGGTCAAAAGAGCATAGATGTAACATCTGCTGAGCCACGAAAGAGCGGATGGCGCCCAGTCTGAGATGTCCCAACCCGGCCCTGAGGGTGACGGGCTGTGCCCCTGGGCTCAGTCTTGCCCTTGTTGAGGGACTGGGCTGTCCGTGCTGATGGGGCTCCCTTCAGAGCAGGCAGAGACCCCTCCAGCCATCTCCTGGGGAAAGGGGCCGGGGTCGTGGTCGTGTGACTTCAGCCTGTCCAGTCAGGCCCCACGTTTGGGTCACAGCTGGGTCAGCCTCCTCCCCTCACGGCCTCCCCCACCCCAGAAATGGAATGACTGGACATGATCCCATTCTGCAATTACTCGTGTCTTCTTAGTCTCTTCTAGCCGTGAAATAGAGGACCTTGAAGAGAAAGGAAAGGTCTCACGCTAACGCTAAGTCTGGTGGGATGATTACCACAGAGATGCCACTAGGTTTGGTAATTGTTGGAATCTATTCTAGTTAGGAATCATCATAACAAAATGTAGTGCCTTAAAACAACAACCAATCATTTCATTATCTCTCACTGTTTAGAACAGGGCACAGCAGAGAGACTGTCTCTGTTTCACAGATGTCAGGGCCTCACCAGGAAGACTCCAAGACCAGAGGCTAGAATCATCTGGAATGCATCCTCATCATGTGTTGGCATTGACTCGGACCTTAGCAGAGCTGGAGGTGGGGTTGTGAGGTTGAAGAGGCAAGAGAGAAGGCAGCTGCCTTAAGGAATGAGAGCAAAGTGTGTATATATGTTAGGGGAGCAGTCTGGTGGGGACACGGGGAATTCTCATCCAGTACGAGATGGCCACCCCTTATCAATAGTTCCACTGAAGTGGAATAAGATCAGTTTATCATCTCCTTCTTGGCTACATTTGTGTTTTATTCCCCAACAGGGTGATTGGTACTCAGAGCAGGAAATAGGGCTTGGATTGACCAAGTGCTCCGGTGGGAACACCAGAGCTGGGTGCTGAAGCTGCTAATAAGATCACAAAGCTAATGGTAGGTGGCAGTGTCCAGACCAGTCTGAGAAGAATGAGGGTGTATGGGGAGGAATGGGGAAGGGAGAAAGCCTGAAAGCCCTGCTGACACAGTGGGGTGAGATTAAGGGAATGAAAGAGCGAGAGAAAAGGAAAGAGTGTCAAGGAGGGAAATTTGCAAGTTCACAGGAGTCACACATATCGCCTAGAGGAGAGATGCTCTTTCATCCAGTACAATTTGCTGCAGCCCTTGACTGTCTCCTAGGGCTCTGCCTTCACATGTTCCCTTGTTGGTTTTTCTCATGAAGTCCCTACCCACTCAACACACACACACAAAACACACATACACAAAACACACACACACACACACACACACACACACTCAGCCTTATGCGGGTCCTCTGAGGCCTGTGTTACTGGGATTTCTAGTTAGGGTGTCCCATAAAGGCCCTCGCAGCTGCTAACACTCAGTGGAGGGAGAAAGAAAAGCCCAGATAGGGAGAGCAGTAAAGGAGTTCCCGGAATGGAGACACCAAGGAATCCTGAGCATGGGGGGTGACTCAGCCCCCTGGCACCCCTGAGATCTAGCATGTTGGTGTATGAAATGGGGCACTTATTTCCACGTAAAGTTCCCCACAGTCTCGTCACCTGGCACATCCCGCCAGGGTGGTGCTGATATAAAAACAACCTGAAAGAAAAACAAAGCAGAAAAATGAGGAAGTTCACATTCATGAAGCAAAGCAAGCATTATTTTACCTTTTAAATGAACTCTGACAATCTTTCTTGGTGGTGGTTGATGGAGAAGGGAGGCAGGAAATAAAAGATAATATTGTTTCCCAGTCCGTGGGGTTCAGCAAGTTTCTAAAATGAGAGTTTTTTTTTTTACATTATCTGAATAGTAACTAAAATAATAAGCTTTCCCACTTACTGATCACTTACTGTGTTCTAGGTACAATGGTGAACACTTTTCCATTTTATTCTGTTTAATTCGGGTAACACTCTTCTGAGATAGATGTTGAAATTCTCAATTTACAGGGGAATCTTATAGTTAAGATTTAAATAAGTTGCTCAAGATGACACAGTTCGTGATAAAACTAGGATTTGAAGCCAACATTATTTGATTCCCCCATTATAGTCATTATGATCTATGGAAAAGTGGGAAAAGAAGTAACATCATCCCAAAGCAACAATGGGCTATGCCGTTTGGCTGTATTTTCATCTTGCCTTTTTATATGTTTCAATTTATGTGTGTGCTTGCGGGTAGAAGTCTATGTAATTATCATATACCCTGCTTTGAGCAAATCCCCCCCTTTCCAGTTAACTTTATGTGATGTTCCTTCTCCCACGTGTCATTCTACCTTCCTTGTCTTCCTTTTTTTGATGGATTCAAAATGTCTCATCAGTAAATACACCGCAAGTTATTCTATCAGCTTCTTGTAGCTGAAAGTTTAGATGTTGGTATTTGTAATTCTGCTGCTTTAGCATTCCCATGGATATAGTGTTTTTCCAAGGATAAAGTGTGTTTCCCATGCATACAGTTTATGACCATTTCCTGAGATTAGATTCCTTTGGATACAAGTGGAATTGCTGAGTCGAGGCATATGAACGTTTTTATGGATCTTCATTTGTATTTACCAAATGTCTTCCCAACGTAGCTGCATTAATTGACGTCATCAGCAACAATTTCACCAAACCCTCAAGAGCACTAGGTAAGTTTTTAGGCAATTTTATTGGGGAAAAATGGCACCTCATTATTTTAATTTGCAATTATTTCCTTGCTAATGAGGCATGACATTCTTCTAAATGTTGGCGAGCTAGTTGTGTTTTCTCTTCGGTGAATTATCGGCTCGTGCTCTTTGCCCACTGAAATATTAGCATCCAGGGCTTTTCTTCCATTTCCTCTACATAAGAAAGGGATTTGCTGCAAGTATTCTATAAATACCGCATGCATATATATGATTTATATGTAAACAAATATTTTAATCTACAAAGTTAAATTGGTTGGCCTTTTTCTCTCTGGTTTATTCTATCATTTCAACATGTAGGAAGTTCTCATTTCCTCAGAGGCTTGCTAAATATACACTTCTATTTCCTGATGTGTTCTCTACTAGATTAAAAAATGTCTCCCCTTTATCTGTGTGATACTCTTTTGTGTATATATTGAAAGGGACGGCTAACTCTAAGGAAGCCCACCAGCCCGAACTTGAACAATGAAATTCATAGATAACACAACAACAAACTGAAACCAACTAATCATTTGAAATTATTTCTCTGCTAAATCTTTCCAAAGAACTGATAGATTATGTCATAAAATTGACTGGGGAAAGTTTATTTCCCTTGTCCAGCCTTTGGTTGAAGGGCTGATAAACTGTGAAATGACTCAAAGGAGAGCAGACAAAGGGCCTGGGCAGCCCATAAACTGCTCAATAAACCCTCCTCTCCCCAACAATTGACAGGTACATGTGGGGCTCCAAGCAGAGAGTCAAGAACTCCCTGAGGTGGCAGAAGGTGCAGAGACTAACGCTCAGCCTTGGCTTTCCTAGAGGCTATGCAGAGCTTGGCCAGCGCATGGAGCCTCCTTGCCTTCCCTTCTGTCATCTCCTGCTCCCCTCTGACTTCTTGGACTCTTCCGCCTTCTCTTCAGAGGAATTCAACTGCTTGCGCGGTGTCAGTTCCCGGCCACGTATGGATGACGGCAAAATCCACGCCTCCTCCGAGACAGCCCACCCAACTGCTTGCAGGGCCTCTCCACCTGCCAGTCTCCCCCAGGGCGTTGAGCGCATAGGACCCCAAATGAGCTCTCTGGCCTGCCCTGGCATCGTGACCCAAATAGTCTCTTTCACCTCTGTCTCTTGGATACCCTGGCTCAGTGGGGGGCCTCACTTTTCATCTGTTCGCTCAAAGTGCTAACCTTGGGGTCCGACGCTCCTGGCTTTTCTATACTGCCCCGACCCAGTTCTTTCCGGTCCTCCTCAGATACGTCACAGTCATCTCTGCCCATATTTTCCGGGTGCCGCCTCCACAGTTCCAGCCTCGTGCGACTGTTGCACTTGTTTCCAGGGTTGCCTCCTGGCCCCACTTTCAGTGATCCCTTGGGGACATCCCCTAGCAAGACACACAGGCTCTTTTGTGATTGTGTCTATCCCCCTTCTTAGCTCTTTTCCCTCTGCCACTGACACCCGCACAGGAGCTAGGTGCCTTGTGGAGCCTGCGACTACGCCATGGCTTTGCAAACACTGTTCTTGCAGCCCATGATGTGCTCCTCATTTACAAGACGTAGGTTGTCTCAGTGGGTCTGCGTGGCTCTAGCGGGCGTGAATTTGACGTGCACTCTGTGCAGGCAGAGACGAGAACCAAGCCCACCGGCCCACGCCATCGCGTCATCCCTTGGTGTTCGAACCGTCTCCAGGAATAGACACGTGATAGTCGGTGAGGTTCACTCTGGTGAAGGTAATGGTTGGTCTCAACCCAGATCAGAAATCTGGATTAAGTCTTCTCCTTTTGCTTTTTAGGGCTTATTTGGGGGCTGCTGACTTGTGAGAAAGCCAAGATGGAAGTACAATTTGATTTCCATTTTTTAAAGAGAAAACTCACGTGTGTTTCATTCTTCACACTTGGATGCTCTTTAGTATTCTTTGTAAGATTCTTTCTCCAGGGTGGCTTAGCCGAGCCATGTGGCTCTCACATAAGCTGCAGGACCAGGCCCACGTTGCATACATAATCAGCACTGCCTGTCTGTGCTAGTCTCCCCAGGAGGCAGCTCGCCTGGGGGAAGGCTTCGGCTGCCCCTGCAGATGTGGGTGGCTCCTTCCCGGCGAGGAGGGCACCTGACTGGTTGAAACAACACAGTTTCTAAATACCAGTTGGGTCTTCCTGTGGCCAAATGGGGCCAGTAGGTTTTGTGCCCTTGATCTCAGGTTGCGATAATGTTTGGGGGTCACCTGCTGTGTGCAGGGCACTGTGTGGCTATGGAGGCCCCTGTCCTAGTTTGGGGTCCCCCTCCCCAAGCAGACTCAGAGACAAGGTCTGAGATGCAGATAATATATACAGGAGAATACCTAGGAGGCACAAGTGAGGGAATGGGAAAAGTGAGACGGGGGGAAGAAAAGCCAATGGCGGGCATTTTTTTTTTTACATACAAGCTGGGGTACAGGCCAGAGGCATGGGGCGGCGAAAGGGTTCATCAGAGACAGAGCGGGGAGCAGAACAGGCAGATGAGAAGTACACTGCTGAGGGGAGCAGCGGGCGAGGCAGGAGAGGTCTGCCCCACCATGTGGGATTCTCCCCGGCTGGGCGTTGAACTCGCGTCGCCGCTGCCGACAGCCCCACAGCCCAGCGCTTAACCGCTGCGCCACCAGGGAGGCCCAATGGCGGGCGTTTTAACGAGCAAGTTGCTGCTGTGGGCAGCTGGGGCTCAGACTCCCTGAGGACACTCTGAGGCACTGTGTAGAACCTGCTGGGAAGCCTCTCTCGGAGGCCAGGAAGCCTGGGCCATCAATCCACCAACTGTCATGCTTAGGGCCGTTAACTCCTTGGCCCCAGGAGATTCATTCCCCTGCTTTTCAGGCTGGAGCTTTCCTGCAGCAGAGCAAGCTCCTAAGTTGCTGGAGAAACCCTGTGAGCCAGAAATGGAGAGAGGTGGGCTCTTGAGATAGGAAATTGCCAATGCACTTTGAAACTGCGCACCGTGGCTGCAGGTAAGTCAGATGGTCAAGGCAATAAGGCCCAAGGAGATACAGAACGGGGCCTGCTACAGGTGGCGAGATGAATCAGACATGGTTCCTCTGCCTTCAAAGATGCACCACCTTATGGGAAACACAAGCAGGCTGACAATCAGACCATTAGCTGCAGGGGTAAGGCCTGGCTCAGAGATACATACAAACCACATGGGCGCTTGCAATTCGCTCTGGGCTGGGAGAGTTGAAAGATCAGTGACATCTTCCAGGGGGAGAAGCTATTTGGGCTGAGCCTGGAAGGAAGCATGTTCCTCAGGAGCAGGAGGAGGAGCAGTGAACTTAGGGAGCACAGGTGGCAAGCCTCAAACGTGCAAGGCGTGTGCAGTGAAGCGTGGGCGCCTGGCGTGGCCAAGGCTTTGGCAGCTTTACAAGGAGCAGTAGGAGATGTGGCCAGAACGTAAGCTGGGGCCAGATTGTGCAGGAGGTTGAATATACCAAAAGAAGAGGTCTGCAATGCAGCCCCCAGGAGGCAATGGAGGCCCATCATGTTTAAATAGTGA
The DNA here is from genome assembly GCA_004024925.1 of Scalopus aquaticus. Taxonomy (NCBI): domain Eukaryota; kingdom Metazoa; phylum Chordata; class Mammalia; order Eulipotyphla; family Talpidae; genus Scalopus; species Scalopus aquaticus. The sequence continues at coordinate 11,812 of PVIJ01021549.1, read as the reverse complement.
CATGTTTGGAGCCTTTAGAAAACTCAGAGAGCAGCTTGGAGGGTGGGTTGGACGGTGGCAGGTGAAATTGGAACCCAAGGATTAAGATCAGGAGGTGTGTCAGTCAGGCCCCGGCAGGACACAGATGGCACTGTCAAAAGGCGTGGAAGAGGTCCCGGGGCTATAGAAGAGTGCTGCTGGGCAGGGGCTGGGGGCTTAGGCCGAGGAAAGATGCCAAAACCAACTTATCTCTGGTGGGAAGGCTGGCAAAACCAGGAGAACAAATGTTCCAATCACTTTACCCACTGACGCTCTGAGGTCCGCTCAGAGACGCCATCAGAAGCCATCAGAAGCGGGCTGGCGGTTGCTGCATCCCACGCATGTCCAGCTTTCGAGGCTCAGAGCAGGGTAGCAATTCAATGGGTGGGCCTGGGGAGGTCCCCACGATTGAGCAGATCAGCGATGTGGTCAGTGCGGAGAGCGTGGAGTTTGAGGAGCAGTTTCCCTCTCTGCTGAGTTGAAGATACAGGGATGGCATTCTGACCACCAGAGAGTCATTCTGGGGTGTCAATCCTCTTCCAATGAGCACATACTTCTGAGAGGGATACAGCTTTGTCTGCTTTACACTACTCACTTGGGGTTGAATGGAGTGTCAAGGATAAAGTCTGAATGAATCTGAGGAGAAGGGCCCTGTGGAAGGAGGGTGGCCGCTGCAGATTTCCACAGAGCCGCATTGGACTGTGGTAGTCACAGAGCAACAGGAAGGGCAGACAGCACAAGTCGGGGGACAAAGGGCTAAGAAGAGGAATGTGGGAGGACCCTGGAGAAAAGCTTAGTCTGGGCTGCAAGTGCTAAGGCCTGATCTTATCCAGGACTCCACAGGACCACACAGAGAAAGGCCAGCGTCGTGGCGACCCCACCTGCTGTCCACACGCTGTGCCTGCTGCCCCGCACAGGGGCCTGTACAGAACTAATCCCTCCGGGATAGTCTGGTAGGGCTGTCACAAGCTACTGCCACAAACCAAGTGGCTGAGATGACATAAACGCATTGTCTCCCAGCTTCCAAGGCTAGAAGTCCAAAGTCAAAGGGTGGCAGGGCCATGCTCCTTCTGAAGGCATCGGGGAAGATTCTAGACCTCTCACCTAACTTCTCATGATTCCCTGACTTGGGGCAGCACGACTCCAGCCTCCACATGGTGTTCTCCTTCTCTGCTTCTATCACTTTGTCAAAATCTCCCTTTCATAAGGACATCAGTTGTATTGGATTGGGGCCCACATCCATAGCCTCATGTTAACCTGATTGTCTGCAAAGACCCTACTTCCAAATAAGGTCATATTCAGAGGTCCTGGAGGTTGGGCTATATCTTTTGGGGGGAACACAATTCAAACCATAACGCTCACCAACATCCCCATGGAGTGAGCATGACCCGCTTTTCCCTAAGTCATTCTTTGCATGGGGTCCAAGGAGTCTTGGGGACGCTGACGGTAACTCAGCAATCCTCCTGAGGGTCACGAGTGAAAGGCTGACTTGAGTCTTGTACTTTGGGGAAGGAATATTTCCTGGAGGCCATCAAAGGAATTTTTTAAATAGACCCCCATTTGTAGGCAAAGTGTAGGCGTGGAGAGCCACCCCTGAATTGCAAATATCTGGAGGCTATATTAGTAATACTGTGCTATTTATTAGGAGCTTGAGTCATGCCAATGTCTGGATCCGGATTCCCCCAAAGTAGACACTGAGACAAGGATTTTTTAAAAAGATTTATTTATTTATGCATACAAGAACTGGGGTGCAGGCCAGCGGTGTGGGGGGGTGAGAGACAGAGTGGGGAGCAGAACAGGCAGATGGACTGAAATACACTGCTGAGGGGAGCAGCGGGCGAGGCAGGAGAGGTCTGCTGCGCCATGTGGGAAGCTCCCTGGCTGGGGATCGCACTCGCGCTGCAGTGGCTGTGGATCGCTTCATAGGCTGAGACTTAGCCCATTGCGCCACCAGGGAGGCCCTGAGACAAGGATTTGGGTGCAATAGTTTACATGGGAGGTGATCCAGGAAGTACTATGAGGAGCGGGCAGTGAGAATGGAGGGAAGAAAGCCGGTAGAGGGTAAACGAATGAGCTTGTTACCACAATGGGCAACTGGGGCTCAGTGTCTCCGGAGGCCTGTGAGGGCCAGTGTAGAAGCTGGGTCTGGTTCCATCCACTCTCTTCTGTCACTGGCTGGGTGGCCCCTGGGGCCAAAGAGCAAGCTCAAGCCAAAAGGCAGGAAGCCAGCAGCGGGGGGGTGGGAGCCGGCGCACCTAGCCATCCCGGGAGGTGGGGAGTGGTGCAGCCCCACACGCGGCACTTGAGCCTTGGCAGAAAAATATGACATAGGTATTACCCCCAATTTGTAGATGAGGAAATGAAGGTGCAGGGGGTTCAAAAACATTCTAAAATTCACCAAGTTGGTAAGTGGTTGATCCAGGATTACAATCCATTTCTGTGAGATTTTTAAGCCAATATTCTTATCACAAAGCTAACGACTGTTCCGCTACTATGAATTTCGTGATATATTCATCAAAAAAGATGAGTTGGTTTGTTGGTTTGTTTTTGAAGATGTGGATCTAATGCTGACACAAAGTCGAGACACAGTGGCCCCTGGCAGATGGCTTACCCCTCCATGGTCAAACTTTTGAATGTTAGCTGAACGAATTCTCTTGGGTCTCTCCACAAAGTGCCCTGAGATTTGTTCTGGAGGAGATTGGAGAGAAGAGCCACGTCGCTGCCCAGACCCCCTACCAAGGCCTGTCAGGCGAGGTGGTAGGGTGTCCAGACAGAGGCTCAAGGCAGCCACACCCCGTTCCAGTTGACTCCCCATGGTTCCGGCCTTCTGCGGCCTCTCCCTGTGCCAGGCTTGCTGCCTGTCCCTGCCCAGCTGTTCACAAGGCCTGGGGCAGCCCCGAGACCCTGCTGAGGGGCCTGCTTAAGTCTCTCACCACCTACCGCTGCGATGACATTCTCCCCCTGGTTGGCGTGGAGTGACAGTGATAGATTAAACGCACCAATTAAATTAGATCCTATTTTAAAGAGCTTGAGCTGGATTTACTTTTAATTATAGTGCTGTGCTCGCTGATGAGGTATTGTCGAGGACTTAACAATTGGTTGATTGTGCATCCGAGTGTTCAGAGTGCGGTTTCTGGGGAGAGACCGGGGAGGGCTTTCTTCCTAAGGAGCTCCTGGGGATGAGACAGGAGGGAAGAAGCAGGCAGGGAGGGAGGGAGCGAGGGGAAGATGTCCTCTCTCCACTGAGAACTCATCCCTCTTCTCCTTGTTTTCTGCTTTATGAGTCCCATGTTACTTGGAGATTTAATCAGCCCAGTGCAGGGGAGAGAAATGGGCCATGTACCAGAAGAGGGCATGGCGCACTCTGGCTTGGGGCCCGTCCTCCCGCTGCCCCATTTGGCTGGCTGGGTTCCTCTGGCCAAGGCGGCTGACCTGCCCTGTCTGTTTCATTCATTCATCCATTTGTTCATTCATTTTAATAATTATTTATTGAGACTCTAGAAAGTACCGGCACTGTTCTAGGTCCTGGGAATAGAATGGTGGATAAAATAGGGGAAAAAAATCTCTATCCTGAGGGAGCTCACATTCTAGTGGTGAGGGTAGCTGGGGGTGCGATAAACACGTGTACTACACATCATCCGGTAGTGATAAATACGAGAGGAAAATTCAGGTGAAGAAGTGATGGACAGGAGGCTGTTTTAGACAGTGGTTAAGGGAGGTCTCTCTGAGGGTGACATTTGAGCAAATTCGTGAAGCAAGTGTGGGGCTAAGTAAGTCATTTGACTGTTGGAGATACGGCATTCTTTTTTAAGATTTATTTATTTATGCATACAATGCTGGGGTGGAGGCCAGAGATGTGGGGGGGGGGGTGAGAGGATTCACCAGAGACAGAGTGGGGAGCAGAACAGGTGGATCTACTGAAGCACACTGCTGAGGGGAGCAGCGGGCGAGGCAGGAGAGGTCTGCTGCGCCATGTGGGAATCTCCCTGTCCGGGGATCGAACTTGTGCTGCAGTGGCTCTGGCTAGCTTCATAGTACTGAGACTTAACCATTGCACCACCAGAGAGGCCCGGAGGAACAGCATTCTAAGCTAAGGGGAGAGTGAGTGCAGACTGACCCGAGTCGGGGAGTCCCGCTGCCCCCAAGCTTTCTGTCATGCCACCACCTAGGCTCTCTCCATGTGATGGCTTCTTTCCGCCTTGAGGGAGGTAGGTTCTCTGATCTTTGCCATCATCCACCAGGGGGCTGGTTGTTAGAGGTGTTGATCACAAACTGCTCTGCCCTGTGGGAGAGTGTGCTCCAGGCACTGATTAAATGACCCACCTTGGCAGTGGCCTTTGAAGACACTACTTTTGGCAACTGACTGTTGTAATGATAAAGAAGAAAAGTTTGGAACAAAAGCCACTGGCCAAGTTTACATCTACACTCTTGTACTTGAAAACTACCTTGGAGCCTAAATCCAGACAGTTGCCTTCAGGTTCCCGCTTCGCCTAGAATGCTGTTCCTCCAACAGCCAAATGACAAATCAAGGGGACCTTGCCCTCTGAACTGGGGTACAAGGGGAAGACACTGGTACAAGACCTCCACAGAACCTTGTAGCTAAGGGTGAGGGAAGGGCAAGGCTTTAAGAATCATGGAGTCATAAAAGGAAGATGCAAATGCCTTAGGAAGAGGTCAGACAAGCCCCCAGTCTCAACCCCATTTGTGTGTGTGTGTGTGGGGGTGGCAGAGACATTCTTCCCCAGACTCAGTTTGGGTCCTCAGAAAGAGAACTGAGATTAGGAGGCAGTGCAACCAGAGGATTTAGGTAGTGCAACCAGACACACACCAGGAGGGAGAGAGGGGAAGTGAGTCGAAGCACCCTCCAGCTGGTTGCCGCTATGGAGACACTGCATGTGTTACTGTAACAGGGTGGTCCCGGGAAAAGGTTGTGTTCTGGGTTCCCTGCCCCACCCAAGGGAGGGTGGAGCTGAGCAGGAGAGATAAGAAGCTGGAGAAGGAGAGACTGGAGAAGGAAGGAAGCAGGATGGAGGCCAGAAGAGACACAAGGAGCAGAGAGACACGTGAGGAAGCTGCACTGGCCTGGACTGATTGAGACAGATGTGGGTGAGAGACCCGTGGGGAGGTGACTATGGCAACGTTGATCTTGGTTTTGATTTTGCTCTTTAACTCCCAGAATTGTCTGGCTGTTTCTGACCCTTTTCTATGGGTCCCTGCCGAAAGGTGTTTTACACTCGTGGCAGGCTTTCGGGCCCTGCTTTGTGCCAATCCCATTTGGGTGGACTTTTACCCATGAGGTGAGAGAGCTTTGGGTGCTTGATTTAGAGACTATATTCTTTGTCTCTTCTGTATTGTACACTGACTGTATTAAAGTTTGTTTCCACTTAAGGTCTTGTATGTTTTGTATTGATGCGGCGGATGGCAGAACCTATTCAAAGCGGGCAGGTTTGGGGGTTCTGGGGGTGCCCTTCTCCCTGCCCTGTAACAGATTACACAAACCATGTAAGACCTTTAGTGGAAAGAAACTTTAATACAATTAGAAAAGACAGAGAATATAGTTTTAAAGTCAAGCACCCAAAGTTACCCATCACCTCGTGAGTAAAAGTCCACCCAAATAGGATTGGCCCAAAGCAGGGCCCGAAAGCCTGCCACGAGTGTAAAACACCTTTCGGCAGGGACCCTTAGAAAAGGGTCAGAAACACCAGACAATTCTGGGAGGAAAGAACAAAATCAACATCCAGATCCACGTTGCCACAGTCACCTCCCCACGGGTCTCTCACCCACATCTGTCCCAATCAGTCCAGGCCAGTGCAGCTTCCTCACATGTCTCTCTGCTCCTTGGGCCTCTTCTGGCCTCCACCCTGCTCCCTTGCTTCTCCAGTCTCCTCTCTCTTGCTTCTTCTCTCTTCTCCTGCTTCTTATCTCTCCTGCTCAGCCCCACCCTCTGTTGGGTGGGGCAGGGAACCTGGAACACTCCCTTTTCCTAGGGACCGCCCTGTTACATTTCCAACCCCCATAAGGGCAAGGTCCATTTGCTGGGGCCCAAAGCCAAGAATTCAGAAATTGGGTCCGATTTAACAGACCAAGAACTTTATTGCACATCAAACAATGGAGAAAGGGTAACTCGTGCTTGAAAAAAGAAAACAAAACAAAACAAGACACTTCCACTTCTTCTGGAGCTGCAGGGAGGACTTTATTCTTTTTTTTAAAAAGATTTATTTATTTATACATACAGCTGGGGTACAGGCCAGAGGCGTGGGGCGGCGAGAGGGTTCACCAGAGACAGAGTGGGGAGCAGAACAGACAGATCAGAAGTACATTGCTGAGGGGAGCAGCGGGCGAGGCAGGAGAGGTCCGCCACACTATGTGGGATTCTCCCCGGCCGGGCGTCGAACTCGTGTCGCTGCTGCCGACAGCTCCACAGCGCAGCGCTTAACCGCTGTGCCACTAGGGAGGCCAGGACTTTATTCTTTATTCTTTATTTGGGGGACTGGGACATCATGGTAAGTCATAGATTTAAGTTGGAGTCTCGCAGAAGTTCTCTTGTACTCGGCACTCTTGCACACATCCCATCCCCTCTTCTGTGGGCCCTAAGTCGCCATTTTGGGACTAACCACTTGGATGCAGTTCTGTGACCACCCCACTCCGGTCTCACATTCCTGACACAAGGCACAGCTTGGCACAAATATTCTACCTTGCAGTTACAAAATTCCTCCTCTGTTTTATTCTGTTCCCTGCTCTTGAGGGTCACAAGGCAGGGTCATTTTTCTTCCGCTGTGTTTTTTCGTGTGCGCTTTCACAAGCTCAGGTGGAGCCTCAGGTGGGCCTCAGAGCGCTCCCGCCCGAGGGCAGGGAGCCGGGGCATCGGTGCACCCAGTCCTGTCCTCAGTGGTAGAGGGTTGCTTTGAGGGCACTGGGAAGGTATTAATACTCTGGCACTTCTGACACCTTCTACAGCAGCAAACAAAAGGCACGTCTTGGTTGAAGAAAGCCTGAGGCAGAGGAATTGAAAGCATGGTGGCTGGAAGTTGGGTGGCATTCAGGAAAGTGGTAAGGGCCAGGGGAGACAGACAAGATTCTGAGGGCAGGGCTCACGCAGACCCTTGAATGGCAGCACCTCCCCAGATCAGGCTTGCAAACAGCTGACCTTGAGTATGGGCCCCGGACCCACACCAGAGAGGGCCGGCCCTCAGCGGCAGGTGGCAGGTCTGCTCTCTGGCCCGAGGAGTATGGGAGTGAGAGGGAGGAAGGGAAGCCCCACTGGGAGCGGCCGAGCTGAGGGGCCCAGGAAGTTCAATAGACTGTGGAAACACCAGGCGCTCAGCCCCTCAGATAGTGGCTGGCTCTGTGTGAAGCCCCCTGCAGGGGATCTCATTCCCTGACTGACCAGAGCAGCTAGCAGTGTTCCCATGGTAACCAACAAGCGCCCACCCAAGGACCCTCCAGTGATGGAAGAGACGAAGCCGACTAGCATTCCAGGGAGTGCACCTCTATGGCAGGGGACCAGAGCCAAAGAGTTGATTTTCCTTGCTCTTGTGCTCTTGACATTGTAATTGTGACCCATATTACTCACTCTCTCTCTCTCTCTCTCTCTCTCTCTCTCTCTCTCTCTCTCTCTCTCTCTCTCTCTCTCTCTCTCACCCCCCCGCCCCCCCCAGCTGGCTGGGGCTGGGGAAAACACCTGTCACAATGTTATGCCGACTTGCTGTGTAAGCAGGAACAAGTGGGTGTCTCTGTTTTCCCCTCCATAAAATGATTCAGATGGTACCAGTTCCTTGGCCTCCACCGTGGGAGGCGGCAAGAGCTGACGCAAGAACGTCTGGGAGGCATTTGGAGCATCTTGAAAGAAAAAGGTTGTCAAGAATTCCTGTTATGAAATGCTCAATTTTTTCTTTCCTTTTTCACTTGAAACCTTATGAGTGTTCAAATTGTATTTAAGACATTTCAAGCCAGCAGCTGTTCTGAGACCACAGCCATCCAGAGTCACTGACCACAGAGTTAAGGTGAAAATAAAATGCAAATTAAGAAGACGTGTTCCTGACTTGTGGCCACATTCCAGGCTGGATCTTAAGCGCTTCCTCTCTGGCCAGCTTTCTGTGCTGACCCCGGGCTCACGGCGCTTGGACCGCCCGGATCCTTGCCAGCAGATATTGAAAACAGGAAATTAAGGGGCCTGTCGGGGGATGGGGAAGCTTGAAACAACTTCAGAGAACAAGCTGATGAAGTCATAGATCTTATCTCCCTGCCTTTTCCCTGTCGGGTTTCTTTAAAGATAAGGTAGTGAATCAAATGTTCTGCCTTTTTTTTTTCCAAGATGGAGGCAGAGGAGGAGTTCTCCAATAGCCCCCTTCCCTCCCAGTGTTTCCAAAGATAACCAGACGGGAGAAACGCCTGGATGGCGCGCACGTGCACGTAAAAGGCGATAACAGGACAATTTCCCCCTGCTGCTCCCAAGGGCCGGGTGGAGGGGGTGAGTGGGAAGGGTTGAGGCTTGGGATGGAGAGGGGCAAGGAGCCACTGAGGCCTTGTGCTGTTGTGGTTGTCGTGGATGGCGATGTTGTTGCTGGTGATGATGACGTCGTTGTGTGCCGTTGTGCAAAGGCAGCTAGGTTCAAGCAGGAGGGACGGCGTGGGCCCGGGGCGCCCTTGTGCTGTAGAACTAATGGAAGGTAGCTGTCGGGGAGAAAGGAGAGAGGAGAGAATGTTGGTTCTATGTGGGACACACCCAGCAGGCGGTCAGTCCCACGGGCATTGGTACTAAGTGCCCGGTCCCCAGGCGGGGCTGGGTGGGGCAACAATATGCTGAGAGACACTCGAAGCGGAGCAGGAAGACAAATGTCAGACAGCGTCAGGCCAGGAAGGCAGGCCTCGCAGCTGTCACTGGGGCCTGCGGAGTGAGGCCAGAATGGGGGAGGCATGAGTGCCGGTGCTGAGGGGAGCAGGAAAGGTGGAGGGAAGGGTGGAGAGATGGGATGGGAAGCAGGGACCTTCAGGTATAGTGACTAAGGACGCGGCTTTGGAACCAGCAGACCAGGGTTCAAATCCAGCTCTGCCCCAGGCCTGTGACCCCAGGCTCGGATATTCATTTTTCCCCGTAAAATCGGTCACTACCTAAATCATGAGGTGGTTACGAAGATGAAACAAGTTAACTTTAAAAAAATGCTTGAGGCTGTGAACTGTGCAGGGCGCTGTAGGGTGTATTTATGGAGTCTCAATAAAATGGTGCTGAGGAAGGGGCTGCCCGGTTAAGGGGAAAACACAAAGCGCGGCCTACGCTCACTGACGAAACAACTTCCATGGCCTTTGGGTGAACCTAGAGAACAATTTACATCTGGCAAAGCAAAACGGTGATGAGCAAGAGATTCTGGGCTTGGGAGCTGTTTGGGGCAGCCCGCTGGGGAGGAAGGCCCCTCGATTTCCTCAATGGAGCACACCTGGCCTTGGCCCCGCCCCTCCCTGCCAAAGGAGATGGATGTGGGTCGGGCCCTCCAGAGGTCAGGTTTCCCTCCTGAGGCAGTTAGCAAGGGAAGCTTGCAGGAAATGAGGTAAGAAGAAGGGATCTTCGGTGGGGGCCTGGAGGGTGGCAGGGGTCACACAGGGGAGGCAGTGGGCAAAGGGGGCTGCACAGAGGAGCCTCTGAGTGGGCAGGTGAGAAGAAGCAGAAGGAACTAGAGAAGAGAAAGGTTGCAGGTAGGGCGCAGCAGGGACGCAGGGGTCGGCAGTGCCGGGCATTTCTCGTGCAGCCAGGAGAGCTGAAGGGTCGCTGCCTTCGGAGCGCGCTCCGTGGAGGAGTTGAGCAGAGATGACAAAGCACAGGTCACAGGCCGTGTGCTTGTTCCCAGAGAAGGAAAAAGAGATGATGAATTATTATCCCTGGGAGAGGGACGAGGCAAATGAGATGATTGCGCGCTCTCCCTCCCCCCATCATGCCTCTCCTGGGGGGTCCCATGTTCCCACCTCCCACCTCATCCCCCAGGCGCCCTCCAACAGACGCTGGGGAGCTCGCTTCTGATTAAAGCAGAGCCTCCTGTGTTCACACTCTCACGCGGGTATTGGCCTTTGAAGCCGCCTTCCAGGCAGGCATTTTAATGAACTTTCTTTGGGGATCTTGGAGCAGCCTCACATTCCCAGTGGACTCCGGGGAGCCAGGTTCTTCGAGGGGGGGGCAGGGAGGGGCAGGAAGCCCTACATCCCCCTCATAGGTTAGGGTGCCTCCGTCGCCCATGCCCAGGAGGGGCCAGGATGGCCCTTCCACGTAAAGGGCAGTGGGTTCGACTCCCCGTTACTAACCGGCCTTGGCTGCCCCTTAGCTGTATCAGAAGAGCTGAAAAAGCCGCTGTGCCCACACCCCACCCGAGTCAGGGGAAGCGGAGTCCCTAAGGCGACAGCCAGGCTTGTGCATTTCGTAAAGCTCCTCCAGGTGATGGTAACAACCAAGGTCGAGAAATTACCATTCATTCTCTCTTTGGGTCTCAGTTTACCCCTCAAGAAAAGGAGGCAGTTGGGCTTTGTAATTGGTATATCCTGTTAGTGCTGACATTCTGTGACGCTGTGGCTGAGCAACACTCACGGATACACAGCACTCAGTGCACACAGGAACACACACACACACACACACTCACTCACACACTCACTCACTCACACACCTTCCTCTCTTGATCTACTCTAACAAGCTTTATCTTATCACTCCCAATGTGCAGAAATCCTTGATCTCAATTCCTCCTACCCCACCCTTCCTTCCCAAAAGGGGCTGTCAGAAAAATCCAGAAACATTTTAAAGACCAAAAGTCAAAAGTTCTAGGACAATAACAAAAAGGTGATTTTGCTAAGAAAACCGAAGGGGTAGACAAAGATTCCCAGCTTGAAAGTGCTCCCGCCCCAAGTCCCCTCCACCTCCTCTGAAGAAACTAGACTCCAGAAGATGGAGTTGTCCGAGGTCACTCAGGTAGCAGAGCCAGGGCTAGTTTAGGGCCCACGTAGAGTTCTAAGGACCTTCTGTATCAGAATGACCCAGGGAATGGCTTAAAATGCATATTCCTAGGCTCCATCTCAGATTCATTTGTGGGGGACCAGGAATCTGATTTTAAATTTGCTCCCCTGGTGAGCCCAATACCATTTGTGCCCCACCACCCTGAAAGTAAGGAAACAGAACCAGTGTGGTGGAGGCCAGGCGGCGACTCTGCCCTTTCCCTCAATCCTGAGACGGGGGCAGGGGTGGGGCACAGACGAGATGCTCAGGGCATGTCACTCTTTCCTGCAGAGCCGAGGGGCTCTCCAGGAGTGGGGGAGGCCGTGAGGGGAGGAGGCTGACCCAGCCGTGACCCAAACGTGGGGCCTGACTGGACAGGCTGAAGTCACACGACCACGACCCTGGCCCCTTTCCCCAGGAGATGGCTGGAGGGGTCTCTGCCTGCTCTGAAGGGAGCCCCATCAGCACGGACAGCCCAGTCCCTCAACAAGGGCAAGACTGAGCCCAGGGGCACAGCCCGTCACCCTCAGGGCCGGGTTGGGACATCTCAGACTGGGCGCCATCCGCTCTTTCGTGGCTCAGCAGATGTTACATCTATGCTCTTTTGACCTGGCGCGACCATGCCTGGCAGTGAATATTGAGCACGGGGCCTGCTCTGCACACAGCCAGGCTCTTGTTTCCAGATGGGGGTGGAAAAATTATCCTGGTGGCTGTGCTAATGTCTAATATGTGCCAGGCTCTGTGCTAGACGCTTCCCAGACATTTCCTTGTTCCCGCCACAGGAATGTGGTTGGCAGGATAACGGCCCCCAAAGATGTCTGCATC
>PVIJ01021548.1:0-18265 GCA_004024925.1 Scalopus aquaticus | reverse complement strand
TCGATGCAAATTGCATGTGTTTATCTTCTTTCCATGCTGAATAGTATTCCATTGTGTATATGTACCACATCTTCTGGATCCAATCATCTATTTTTGGACATCTGGGTTGCTTCCATACCTTTGCTATTGTGAACAGTGCTGCAATGAACATACGGGTACATGTATCCTTTTGGATTAGTGTTTTTGTATCCTTTGGGTCTTGCAACCCCCAAACTGGTGTTTCTAGTGCTTCACTGAAGAAGTTCAAAAATATCCATCATTCACTGATTGGGCTGATAAATCTGTTATGAACTTCGCCAAGAAAAAGAAAAAAAATGGACTTCTGGTATGTCTTCAAAATCAGTTGCCTCTAGGAATTTCCTGTACCATGCTCAAATTAGTTTTAATCCAATAGTATATTATTTTGACTGACCTTGTGCATATTTCTTAAAAGAATAGTTAAGAGAGATGTTTTGCTAAATAGATCGCTTTCATGATAAAAATATTTAAAAAGAAGAAATGCCTATTTTGGGTGCAACACTTAGATAATTTTTTAAAATCAACTTCTGGTACCCATCTATGTTTTCTATTCAGAGATGGAGAGCCAAGAGTTCCTGCTGATTTTGTAATTCCTTTGAGTTATGTAATACATATTATTCTGTGGATAATAACCCATATGAAGCATCATTTTGCTGTATTGACATGGTCTAGCCAAGAACAACAAGGAAACGAAATAGCATTAAAAAAACTGGCAAAATGTTTATGAAGTCTAATCCTCTGCACATGAATAAATATATCTGACAAAGTGCAGAGTCCCTCAAAAAGACCCTTCTTGACCTTCCTAATTTGAGTTCAATTGCATGTTCAGTGTTGAAAAGCCAAAGTAGGTTCTGCCAATGTTTTAAGCTTAAACCTTACTACATTTTGTTATTTGCAAGAGTGAAATCCCAGATAATAAGTTATAATTGCCCTATTAATCACTTGAAAAGGGAGTTTGGAGGGAAACTGGGATTTGAAATTACAATAATTGGTATCTGAAAGATGTCTTTAAATTTTTTTTTTAAAAGAGTTAAAGCTACCTTGAAAACGACATGCATACATTTTTTTTTTAATGGTGAGGTACCTGCAATATGACTTATATATTATTTTTTTCTAAAGGAATGAAATCTAAAACTTGTTCAATGCAATCATGCTGTTAGTCATGATGACCTCTGAACTAGAAAAAATTTCAGAAAACCAGACCTTGGATTATAAATTGTATTATTGATGAAAGTGAGAAGAACTTTTTGTTTCTTAAAGTTGTTTCAAGTATTACATTTTCATTTCCTTTTTCAAATGAATTATAATGTACAGCACACATGTATTTTTCTTCCATTTTTCATATTGAAAAAATCCTTCTGTCTCTTAACTCTGTCACTCTGTATACTGACAGAGTTGCCACATTAAAATGAACTTTTCAAAGCTCAACAAAGCAAATCCATCTATTACCTTAGAATATCTTGTGGGAAATCTTCACTCTTATTTATAGCCTTAAGAAATTTCAATGGAAAAAAAATACTGAAAGACAAATTACTTCAACCTCTCTTCCTTTAGTTCATCATGAACAAATTTTAGATTGTGCTTATGTAATTGAGGATAGCCAAAAAAAAAAAAAAAAAAAAAAGGAAGAGGATATTTAGGATATTGTAATAATTAAATTATTTACTGAAAGATATCCAGGTAATTAAAGTTGATTGGTCAATATAGCCCAAGCAATCATTTCAGTTACCACTTAATGGAATTTGTAGCAATCATATATCTATGTGGGCATGTTCAGGATTGTCCAATGATACTTATCCCTTCCTCTGCCTTTTGCCTGGTCTTTCTATGTAGAGAAATATAGAGAACAGGCCTAGGTCTCAAACTTTAAATTAGAAGACATTCTTCTAATGTCACTAATTGCTCTATTAGGGCAATTAGGAAACAGTATATTTGATCAATAAGAATGGCACATGTAATAAAATGAGCACAGACATCCCATCACAAAGGAATACAGGGGAAGGAAGGAACACACAAAACATATCCATTTTACTTTTTATTAAATGCAGATAAATTAAGAAAGTCATGCAATGCCATGCAACTGACTTGAATCTGAGGTCAAAGGAGAAATTATTCCATCTTCAATGGAAATCCTTCTTTGGAAGAATAGAGTGAACCAAGTGCAGAAAGTACAAAAACATCAGGATAGAATCACCTTTGAATAAATGTGCTTGAAGAGAGTCAGTCAAATCCATAATTTCCTTTCACAAAGTTGGAAAGAAGTTGGCTTCTGCAACTGAGTTAAATTTCTGGACACGTTAATCTTTCCTGGAACCACAATTCACAACTTATTGTGAACTTGTGCACATTTGGAATAAACCTTCATGATGCAAATATTAAAGCCAGTCTGCTTCCCTAAAATATCTATATTTAGAACCAAATTATTAATTTGAGAAAATGGGTGACTATGAAAAGTATGTTATATTGTAGGCAAATCGGAATTTCCTATAACATGCTCAAATTAGTTTTAATCCAGCTGAACATTAACTGATAAAAGTGCCGTTAATATTTTGTATTTATTTAATGCTAACAAAAAGTCCAAAATTATTCTTGTCATTATTTATTCTTAGGAATTTCAGAGAGATGCTAATATTAAGAAAATCTTAAACACCTTGAAATATATTTTGTCTCATACTTTCCTTCAAATAAAATTGTACATATTTACTTCAATAAATATGGAAGAATAATCATGCTGAAGCATGATAGTTTAAGATAATTATGACAATATGTTTTCAACATGCTGAAGATAATTTTTCCCCATCATAAAAATACAGGCAAAATCTTAATGCTAGATTTTAATAATAATTTTGTATGTTATATTAAATGTGAAATCATATTTCAAGTTTATGTGAAAAGATAAAATATATAAAATAACCATACCGACCTATACATATTCACTATAAAAAAATCGGTAATATTAATGAATACATACAAACATGGAAATATTTGTTAAGTTTCAATTTATTGGTCCAAAAGCTTGCCACGATCTGGATGTATACCTTATGTAATTTGACTTGAAGTCTGCATAATAGTCAGGAAAATATGTTGCAATTTATTTATATGGTTCTATAGAGTCATGTTCAAATGTTGATTCTAATGCGTTCTGACATTATGACCTTGAATAGATTTTACAACTCTCTTTCAGACTTATTATTACCAACTGTAAAATGGGATTAATATATCTCTCATAGCCTAGAGAATTCACAAATGTTGAGAGGAAAAAAAGAATTGATTAATATTGATAGGCTACTGGAGAGAGATGGTAATAGGACTCTCCTAAATTTCCTTCCTCCCATAGACTCACTGTATAGATAGCTATATTTAGACCAGTTTCTTCTGAGAGAAATCCAGAAACTAGCAGAGTGATTGAGTGATTGAGAAAAAAGCCCACATTAAAATGGGTAGAGTAAGCTAACACATACTCTCACCATAATCCAGCTACCAGCATCTCTTAAAGAGTGAAGGGTTTGTAGTACATATCTAGGAATGTAACTTTTAAGGTCCCTACCCAAAGAATGGGCCCCCTGGATACTCATCTAGCTTTGAAATCTAACAGGACTTCTGTTTATGGGTGCCCCAGAACTATAGCAAGCAAAGAACCAGCTCTTACCAATCATATGAACACTTGCTTTATCCTCAGGGCTCAGCAGAGGGAACAGGCAAAAATACACCCATTTCCCAGTCTTTCACAAGGGACTTGGCTGCATACTTTACAAACTGCCCTGTTAGGGGTCCAGTTTCTAATTAACATGCGTAAGTATTGACAGTGATCTTCTACAACACCCAAAGGAATTGGGGCACTCCTGCCTTTTCACTCTGGTTCACTCAAACAAATCACCAGTTATCTCCCTGGAAGGAGCATGTTCATGTATCTACTACTCCAACTTTTCTGGCTTCCACCAAAAACCCCTCAGTAACATAGCTCTAAGAGCCAACAGGGTCTTCATTCACAAGTCTCACAGGGCTACAGGGAAAAAAATAAGCCATTTTTAAACAGGCATACAAGCATCCTGCATCCCGTGGATATACATCTGACTTCAGTGCAGAGGGAACAAACAAAACAGCTATCTCCTAGTTTTTGCCTGGAAGGAGTTTTACTGCATAGTTTACCAGCTGCTACAATACATGGGGGCTCAGCTTCTAATCATCCTATGTTGAGGTGCTGGCTGTGATTTACACCTGACGGACACTGACAGGTCATTGTATATGCTCAACTACTGGGACAACAAAGGCTATAGCTTGGATAATCACAAAGGTTTCAAAGGTAATCAGGAGCTCAGGGTGGACTGATTGATGAAGCTAATCTCCTACATGAATGCAATCTGTGACGATAGGGAGAGGTCCACCTAATATGTGAAAACCAGTAACGCGAGTCAAGGAAACTGAAGGGAAAGGGGAATATATTCCAAACAACAGAAGATAAAATCCAGAGACTGATATTAATGAATTAGAGATAAGTATTCAAAATAATCAAAAAGATGTTCACTTGACATGTCACAATGCATGACAAAGTAAGAATTTCAACAAAGGGTTAAAAAAGATTTCAAAGTGCCAAACAGAAGTAACAGAACTGAAAACAGAATAACTGAAAAAAAATCAATAGAGGAGCTTAACACAAGTCAAGTCAAATGGAAGAAAAGATCACTGAAGAAGGAAAGAGGGTGGTGGAACTCATCTAAATTACCAAAATAAATCTAAATTTTCATTCATTACAATAATGAAAACAGTGAAGACAGCTTATGTAACAATATATGTATGTAACAATATACAGAAGAACAAGAGAAAAGATCATAAAGCTATTTTGTAGAGATAAAGCTATTTTGTGAAAACATCCTAACCTGAGCAAAGAAACAAAAATCCAGATCCAGAAAGTCAAATGAGCACTAAAACATGTCTATCCTACCCAAAGTGATCTATAGATTCATGGTAACCCCAATCAAAATTTCAATGTTATATTTATACCACAATAAAAAGTTACAATGAGAAAACAAAGTTACAATGGCATTTTTCACAGAAATAATAAAAACAATCCTAAAACCTGTGTGAAACCACAAAGACCTCAAATAACCAAAACAATGTTGATGAAGAAGAGTAATGCTGGAATCATTCTACTTCCTGATTGCAAATTATATTGCAAGTAATCAACACAGTATGGCATTAGCATTAAAAACAGACATACAGATCAATGGGACAGAAGACAGGGCTCAGGGATATATTCATGCATAAATGTCAATCAATCTTCAACAAAGAAACCAGGAATACATAATGGGAAAAGGATAGGCTCTTTAAGAATCATTGCTGAGACAAAACTGGATAGCCACATGCAAAAGAGAGAAATTGGACATCTATCATACATCACACAAAAAAAAGCAATTCAAGACTGATTAAAGATGTAAATGCAAGGTTTGAAGCCATAAAACTCTTAGAAGAGAATACAGGGTTTAAATTTCTTGACATTGTCCTAGCCAATAATTTTTTGATTCTGACACCAAAATCAAAAATAACTAAGACAAACATAAACAAGTAAGACTATATCAGACTAAAAAGTTTCTGCAAAGGTAATCATTAAAAAAATGAAAAGCAACTTAAGGAATGGGAAAATTGTTTGCAAACCACACAACCAAAAAGATGTTAATATTTAAAATAATTACTCGTACAACTCAAGAGGAAAAAATAGACCAATTAAAAATGGGCAAAGGTTCTGAGTAGATATATTTCCAAAAAGACATACAAATGGACAACATATCTGTGAAAAGCTGCTCAACATCAGTAATGATCAGGTAAATGCAAATTAAAATCACAATGAGAAACAGAGAAGCTGGTGTGAAAAGAATTCAGTTTACTCTGTTGGTGGGAATAAGCTGGTATAGCCACTATGCTGTAGGAGGAATCTCAAGAATATTAAAATAGAACTATCATAAAATCAGCAATCTCACTTCTGGGAATATTTTAAAGATAATCTGTTACTCCCATTTTTATTGCAGTATTATCACAATAGTCAAGGTATGAAAGCGACAGCAGATGAAAGGAAGAAGAAAGGTATTTATATCTCCAGCTGTGTATAAAAAAGATTATACATCACAAGGGCCAGCTTATTTTACTCCATAAATTCAATAATGGCTCAATATTAGATATACTAAATAATTTAACTCACAACAACCTAATAGGTTTCTTTGTTTTACAATGGAATACTAGTTAGCTTGAAAGGAAAAAAAAGGGAAACTGTCATTTGTGATAACATGAATGAACCCAGAGAGTTTTATGCTAAATGAAATAAGCCAGATGAAGAAAGAAAAGTACTGCATCATATTACTTATTTGGAACCATAATTATTTAGTATCCAAATAACCATACTTATTTGTAACTTCTCTTACCTAAATCTTGACTTAAAGTTGGAAGAGCAACATTGTGCTTTCTGAATACATGGGATTTTAATAAAAGACAAAAAATAAACAAGTACAACCTCTTATTCTTTCATACTTTTAGTTTCTTACCTTATTTCCTAGAAGGGCATTTACACAGGCTTCTGATGCATCACAAATGGCGGTGAGATCATGTCCACCTTCAAGAGCCAACACCACATGTCCATTAGCCAAAGTCATCAATTGCTTTGTCAAATGGCCAAAGCCTACCATAACACAAACAAAAATTTCAAAGAATTAGATCAAGAGCAATGGCCATAAGAATCTCATGTTTATTGAGCATTTACTCTGGGTATCTTTCTCAGCACTTTCTATATATGTCATTTAATACTCACAACAACTGACAGATTAGGCACTAGTATTATCTTTGTTTCACAAGTGAAGAAACCAAAATTGAACAGCTAAGAAATACCACAACCAAGATTTGCACCAGTCCCCTGACTCTTCAGCAGTGTACAGTACAACCTTTCAATATACATGTTATTTGTACGAGGAAGAAAAACTTGAATAGTGTGCAGCTTGAATGTGTGAATAAGGTAAAAGAATTCATTTGTCATTTGTTTTCTGTCACCATCATCTATCTTCACTTTATTATAGAAGAAAATTTTCTATTTATCACCTAAAATTTAATTATCACATGAGATTTTTCTAGATGTGTTTTCATTATAAAATAGTTGAAAAATGCAAAAAAGTTATCTCTATATGTGATAAAGTACATTGATATGGCAAACAATTATTTATTCACTTACCAATTTCAGGAAATTATTAGCAATACTTTTGAAGTGCCCCCCCCGCCCCCGGGTGCTTCTTTCTGTGTTTAATCTGGGTCCCAATTTCTGTTTATAATTTCTTTGCTCTCCATAGTTTAATTTGCTTGTTTTTCAAATTTATAAAAATAGTTTTATACTTCTCACAACTTGCTCTTTTCACAAATTTTGTTAGCTCATTGTAGTTGATGCGTGTAGTTCTTTGTTATCCATTAGACTACTTTAGGAGCATGGCAGAATTTATTCCCGTCCTTTCTCCTGCTGATCATAGTTAGGTTTTTTGTTATGATAAAATTCCAGTGCTTTGTTATTACAAACAATCCCTTCATAAATATTCTTATACAAGTATTCTGGTGCAAATATGCAAGAATTGAGTGAAATTGTTGTGACTTAAATCTGCTAAATAATAACCAGATTATTTCCAAGAGACTATAAACAACCCCTATTCTGAAAAGCAATCTATCTAAGAATTCAAGATTAGTTGCATCCTTACCACATTTGGTATGACTGGCCATTTGCATGGGTGAATATTGGCATCTTATCATGGTTTTCATTCAGTATAAGCGGGGCATTCTATTTCTATTTTGAATTAGAATTTTCATCACAAGTAGCTGTTGAATTTAATTAATTTCTCTACAGCAAATGTTTTCTCCTATAACTTCATATTGTTGTGAGTTACATTAGTTAATATTTCTAATATTAGGTCATGATTTAATTTATGGGACAAAACAAGCTGGTTGTGATACAATATTATCTTTTTTAACACACAGCTTGAATTGTTTTGCTAAGATTTTGCTTATGATTTTTTTAACCTATATTTATGAATGGAGTTAACCTATATTTTTTCTTTTTTATATTAACCCTGTCAATTTTCATGTGGTTGAGATCCTCTTTTCACATTGTTTGATCCTAGAATGTTGGATAGAATTCTTCTATAAAACCATTTAAGTCTTGTGTTTTCTTTAAAGAAGATTATGAATTACAGGATTGTCATGATTCCTCATCTTCCTAAATTATATTTTTCTAAAAATTTATTTCCTTTATTTAGTAATAAAATTATTAAATCAATTTGCTCATTAACTAAATTATTTTAGTTTGGAACTCCAATGAATGTACATGGTCCTTGTCATTATATTCTGAATGTCTCATAAGTGTTCATTTGTATTTTTATAATTTGTTATGAATTATGGACACTTCTATTTCAGACCAATCATCAGAATTTCTCTTTCAGAAGTATTTAATCTGCTTTTGAACATTGCTAGTGCTACTTTCACTTCAGTGGTCATATTGTTCAATCTAAATGTTCTGTTTGGTTATATTTCACAACTTCATAGTCATTTTTACAGTTTTGTGCTCTTTGCTCATGTTTTCATTTCTCTAGGCATAATTCTTTTATATTCTGTCTCTGTTATTTGATATCATTTGGTTTAATTTGACTGTTGTTTCTCCTGAGTCACCCTCACTATGTCTAATTCTTTTAAAAAAAATTTTTTTTTGAGTTCATATTCATTGAAACTTTGTATGTGAGAAATCTTTGAAGCCTGAGTTGAATGTGATATTTATCTTTGAAGATTCCACTGAGTGTAATTTTATTCATTTCTGTTGGGTGCCTGGGGATGCTACTAAGTAGAATGAATCTGTGTCTCTAGAGTTTGTTCACTTAGTTTTTTTTTTTAATTTGCTTTGAATTTTTCATTTTTCTTCTTTTTAAAAAAATTACTTATTTATTTTTAATTAAGCCATCAGGTATTGCCACCATAGTGCACCCATCACCAAATCACCCATAGTTTTTAAATATTTACATTAATTCAAATTTCTAGCTTCTTGTATTACTTAAAGCATATAAAACATTATTTTAGGGCCTCCCTGGTGGCGCAGTGGTTGAGCACTGCGCTGTGGAGCTGTCGGCAGCTGCGACGCGAGTTCGACGCCCAGCCAGGGAGAGTCCCGCATGGCGCAGCAGACCTCTCCTGCCTCTCCCGCTGCTCCCCTCAGCAGTGTATTTCTGATCTGCCTGTTCTGCTCCCCACTCTGTCTCTGGTGAGCCCTCTCGCTGCCCCACGCCTCTGGCCTGTACCCCAGCTTGTATGTATAAACAAATAAACCTTTAAAAAAAAAAAAACAAAAAAAAAACAAAAAAACAAAAAAAAAACATTATTTTATTTCTGCTCATTTACTTACTACATATAATATTCAGAACATTTCTATATCATGAAAACCTGAAGAATAAATTTCCATGTGAAACTGCATGTTCTGCAAACCTACCTGGATTGCTTCCAAGTCTGACCTCGGTTTTTTTCTTTAATTATTATAGTAATTGTTTAAAAAGAAAGGAAATTATCAGATTAGAGTTAGTAGAACTAAATGAAAGTCTACAATATTATCAATGAGACCTCAAAACCAAGTTAAGTTGCTTTGATTTGGAACAATAAAATAAGACTACCTTAATTCTTAGAATGCATTGAGTTATCCACTCTAAAAACCAGAAGGGTTCAGAATTTCAGCTCTGATTTTATACTTGAGGTTAGTCATGACCAAGATGAGTTCACTTCCTCACTATCTTAAAGAATGTCAATGTTGATTCTGTGCACTTAGCTAATATTTTGAGGGAAGTCAAAATAATGACTTTATAATTACCCTATGTTTCTAGACACTTGGCAGAAAATATTTTCAAAGGATTTAAAAATTAGGTGAAAGATATTTTCAAGCACTGTAATATTTCTCGATTTCAATGGACTTAAAGATGATACCAATAATTGTCTTTTCCTCAGGGCACTTAATAATGAGGTTGATCATACTTAAACTCTGCTTTCTACCTGATTACTCTAAAAAGAAAGGTAAGTTTTCAGAAAGTATATAAAGCAAAGTTCTGATCTCTAATCCTTAGAAATTTTCTTGGCCTGAGTTAAGGTTAATAGCCCACAGTGGTTAATTCTACTCTAAAAAATAAAGGAGCAAGAAGTACTTATAGACAAGTACATATTTCTGCTAATCATATTGCTAAATATTCTAGACAGTGTTTCCTATAAACAAAACCAGGGTAACAATGATAACTTAGTAAGTCAAGTCAACATAACATATCTTTCATACTGCGGGTTCCTAGCAATTGAGAAATAAATTTTCTAAAGTCACTACTGAACTGATCAAATCACGTGGATTTAAAAAAAGTAAGACAGAGAGGGAAAGTCCCAAATCTGATTTAAGTTCATTCTTTCCTCTGAAAATGAAAAAAGTCCCATAAAATACCAAATTTAGATGGGATAGTAAAAAGTGGAAAGGAAATAATGGAATGAAGCTAATCTTTGATCTCTGTCCAAATTCCTTTTTTTTTTTTTTTTTTTTACCTACAGGGTTTATTTCTATTCACATGTTACCCATGTGATTTCTGGAGTCAGAGATTGAGGCAGCTGAACTCTGAGTTATGCATACACAAGGCACTGAAGTGAAGTAAAGAAATTTCTATAAGGCTAGTACTCTGCCTTCCATTTAAAGCAGGGGATTTAAGAATAATTTTTTAGTTCAATTAACTTGAGTTCTACTGTGTCCATTACTACTGTACAAATACACAAAGGATTAAAAAAGTTAAGTATGGCTACCAATATCAAGGTACTATTTTCAGAACATATGAGATAAAAGTTTCAGTGACGTGCATGTGGACGTGTGTTTTATAGGCATAACAGCAAGTGTCACGTAGTCATTTTACTCTCAGTTTCACAACAGGCATAAAAGTTGATCCTACTTATCCAAACAAATGAAAATAAGCTGCAGACGAAGCATTACAGCAGAGACCTTTGCTAATAATGTTTTTCTCAAGGGGGTAGGAGTGTCTGGAGTGAGAGGGCTGATGTGAACATAGTACATTAAAAAAAACACATCTGTATAGCATGGTGCATCTTGGGCTCGAATAATCAAAGAATGTCGTTATGAAACTTGGTTCTTCAATTCTGTGTCTATCTTCAGTTTCTGAATTGGGGGTAGGGGTGGGTGAGGAGCAGGGTTTAAGGAGGAATATGAATGATGCCTGGGGTGAGAAGATGGGTAGGCTTAGTGACTGAAATTGGTAAATAATCATTGAAGATCAAGGGTAGCAGTGGTTCTTATTAACTGCACTGATTATTTGGCAGAATTCTCCAAGAAATACTTTTTTCAAAGTAAGATATGGTACCTTAAACTCTTGGGGATCTCTAGAATGAGGAATTAACAAAGTTGTACAACTATTACTGCTATTGCTACTGCTACTACTACTACACTATTACTACTGAATTCTATATGCAGCCTGGTTGTTTTGTTTTTTTTTTTTAAAGATTTATTTTTTATTTATACATACAAGCTGGGGTACAGGCCAGAGGCGTGGGGTGGCGAGGGGGTTCACCAGAGCCAGAGCGGGGTGCAGAACAGACAGATCAGAAATACACTGCTGAGGGGAGCAGCGGGCAAGGTGGGAGAGGTCTGCCGCGCCATGTGGGATTCTCCCCGGCCGGGCGTCGAACTCGCGTCGCCGCTGCCGACAGCTCCAGAGCGCAGCGCTTAACCGCTGCGCCACCGGGGAGGCCCCAGCCTGGTTGTTTTAAATTCATGACAGTAAATTTAATTAATTAAATCAGCATTAAGTTAAAAACATGAGAAAAAGTAAATAATACTTTTTAGATGATCAGCTGAACTGGAACTACCAAGACTGAGACACCATTTACAAAAAGAATTGGAACGACATTTTCAGCTAAAAATCCTCTGTTCAGTTCCATTGATGTACTATAGGCAAATTATATTTTGCTGCTTCTAAGAAGAATATTAAATACATTGTAAATATTGTAGTGGCTCAAACTATCAGTTTCAATTTGATTTCTTGATATTCTGTAGGAGTTTGTTTCTGCCTAAAAAGTCAATGGCTTCAGCATTTTTATTGGTTTAGAGAAATTGTCTGAAACAAAAAGTTACTCTAAGGATCAAAGATTAAACATTAGATATGTCTTTAATAACTAAGGCATAAGACATAAAAGGATTCATTCTTCAAAAAAGATCGTCTCAAACATTTCTTTCTAGTGTTTGCCAAATAGTTCCCCAAGAATAGTGGTAGGGAAAGAAAACAACCCTAATTAGATTTTAATTTCCATTTAAAAACTACTTTAAGACCAAAACTAATATATATCCATTGTAGAAAATTTAGAAGGAAATAAATAATAAATAAAATAGTATAAAATAATAAATGACATGTTACACAAGTATACTATTATTTTATAAATAATAAATGAAAATAGTGATAAATATATAAAAAATTAAATCCAAAGTTCTACCAACCACAGAAAGCCAATTCCAATTCTGTAGTACTTCTTGTTTTCTGTTTTTGTATATTTCAAAAATAAAACAGGATCCTACTGTAATTTTTTAAACTCATGTTTACAAATATCGAAACAGTGGAAAACATGTTTTATGCTTTCTGTACCATTTTAAATGTATGACTATATCAACCAATTCTCTGTTTTTAAATATTTAAACTGTTAATAGGTTTTAAATTTTATATATAAGATTGCAAATATCTGTTGTGTGGCTCAAGTGGCCACTGTGACTTAACACTTACCTGATTCTAGTGTTATTATGTATTAGGAGGCAAAGAGGCCTGCTCTTTTTATTGCTAACTTTTCCGTTTTATCAGAGTATGAGATAGGACATTAACAGTAAAGTATATAAAGACAACAGGAATGACACACAGTCAAAAACTGCTAAACTCTCCTCTTTTAGCAACCATGTGTATTCAGCAATGTCTGTTGTAGATAACTGGAACTTTCCCATAGAAGTTCTGAGAAGTAAGAGGTACTCCCAGAAAGTATTTCTATTATTTCTATTATGAAATGGCAAATAGAGTATTGGAAATCTCTATGGAGTCCAAGACTGAGAGGATTCTTTTGTGGGTTCACTCCAAACTACAATTTCCCCACTATCGCCATCTTGTCACTCTGTAACAGAGCAAACTCCAGGATAAGCAGTAAGCTCCCAGAGAGAGATACCTGGTCACGATTCATTTGTTTAACAAAGGAATAGTGACACAAAATGATTGATTAGAGAAGTCACTTTAAGTCTACTTAAAAGTCTAACTTTGCTGATGCCAATCTTCCATTCACAACACGTATTTCTCCATTATTACTTTCTGTGTCTGTTGAGGAAATTTCAATTTAAAAACATCAAAAATGATAGAAGCAATCCCCATCCATGTGTGGTTGTTCAGCAAAGGTCAGAGTCAGCAGCAGTGATAGACTCTTGAAAAATGCTCATGTTTATTAATTTAAATCACTTTTGTAACTCTTTCTTAAATGGCTAAAAAGTTTCAATAACAAATTACTCATTTTTAAAACAGGTTAGTTTCACTGGGTCTGAAATATTTGTGAAAACTTAATCACTTAATCAAATATTGGAGATGAAAGAACCACACCCTTATGTCCCATTTTAATTTTAAATTTAATTTTACACACTTACAGGCATATTTTTTATAGTTGTGTCCAGAAAGGATCACTGAAGAATGCACATACAGTAAAGTATAATTATAAAAGCTGTAGCTATTTTCTTTCCTAAACACTTTGTCATTAAGTTACCATATTGTTCTTTAGAAAAATGCAGTCGAACTCAAGTTGAGAGAAAAATTTGGGTAGCATGTGGTTGTCTCATGTATTGTGAGGCTCTCTAGCAGTACTTCAAAGCAGAATCTGATTGTTACAGATGGGAAGAGTGGTTTCCACAGAAATACCTTTTTAAGACTCATGGTGCTGTAATTCATATGGTAGACACTTGTGATTTGTTCCTGATGATGTTGGGATCATTTAACTCACAAAACCATTGTCGCTACTATAAAATCCTTTCATCTGTAGCCAAAAAGGTTTATTTCATGCAAATGAAAATTTTTCATTAAAGTATCACCTTAATAATGGGCAAAGATATATATTTTCTGGTCATGTTTAAAATGTAAATTTATGAACATATTCTGAAGATTCATTTCATGTTAAGATCTTTATTTATTTGATGTCCCAGGACGCTTTCCAAGTTCATTGAAACCGGAAATCAATTTTAGACGAAATATGGAGATTATTATCATTAAATCTTTCAGTTGGCTTATTCCAGGCAATGCTATAAATATTGCATATGTTTTAAAGAAGGCACTTTTAACCATAGTAAAAACCCTTTTACTGTTCTAGTCAGTGATGTTCCAAGAGGTAAGTTTATATTCTCACTACCTTTTGAAGACAAATGAATAGTTGGTTTGCATACTAAACAAAGTCTAATACCATTATTTCCAAAAGATGAATTTGGGAAACATCCTTAGAAATCCCCAAGAATAAAATGGCAAGAAGCTATGACTGCTATTTTGATTATCTGTCTATCCACCCATTTATCTATCCACTCATTTATCTATCTATTCATCCATCCGCCCATCAATCCACCCTACCCCTCCTTCCTTTATGGTCCATGTACAAATCAGCAATTACTAACAACCTACTATGTGTCACAGTTTTATGTGTAAATCCTATATACAGTTTTCTATATTTTAATAAAAGATTTTAATCAAAGAATTTTAGATCTAGAAATTGATTTTAAAATCATATATTCTAATCCTTTCATTTTAAGGATGAAGAAACTAAGACCTAAGAAAGTTAATCATCAAGGTTAAATAGTTAACAGAGTTGGGATGAGAACTAGATATTAATACTGCCCATATTTTCAGAAATGATTTCTAGTTCAAAAAGAACTTCAGAAAGAGTTCCTAGACACCAAATGGCTTTTACAAATCATTGCTTTGGTGTATTAAGTATAAACAAACCAGAAACATGTGAATTAAATTTCCCTTAAAATACATAAATACAAAACCAGTGAGGAAAAAAAAATCCCTAGAAAATGCTTTTGGGCATCATAGGAACACTCCTTCCCACTCCTCAACAAAATTGTGTTTGCCAAACCCCAACTGCAATTTGATTTGCCAATCACTAGTTTTTACTGCTGTTTTCAATAATGCACCAAACACATGGGATCTATTCTCTCAATGATGCTCATGCATAATTGGACAAGTGGGATGGAATAAGAGCAGGATAGACTCATGCTAAGGAAGGATGATGCCATTACAGTAGTTTGCACTGCTCAAATTCAACCAATATTTACTGAATATATATTCTAATAATAGCTAGGAAAATACAAGGTTGAATAAGATAGCCTTAATTCTGCCTCCAAGGAACTGAAATGTAAGGGAAGCATGCAAAGAAAAATATAATTTAACATAAAGGAAACTATATAAAATAAAGCATTTTATAAAACTTAATAGATGGAAGATACACATCTACTTATAGAAAAATCTGAAAATAGTGGAGGACATACTTCGAAACAATTGCAGTTTTATTTATTTGTATACCTTTGTCTCAGCTCACATTTCCAGTACAGGAATGGTAATGTTCTTGAACTTCAGTGAACTAATATATGTAAAATGCACCTGACCATTACATGACACATGAGCAGTATAAATAGCTGCTATTTCCTCATCCCAGACCATCAGATTTCTTCATGATTTAAAAGCTCTACTGGATAAGTAGAATATTTTTTAGATGGTATTTAATTGTTCTACTAGTAAACATGACTCTAGAATTACTCATTTATGTTGATATAGGGTATAATATAGTCGATCCTGAAAGCAAAATAAAGGAAAAAAAAATTGGTGAAGAGCTCAAATATCTAGATAACCCTGCTTTTTAAAATTTATTTCATAGATAAATAACCAAGATTTGAATCATAATTTAAAACTGAGCATATAGCTTGGTATATCCTAGGGGATCAGTACATATTTATTGAAAGAATGAATGGATTTGAAATGAACATATCCTATTCAAGTTTATTTAATCCCATTTCAGTTAGACAGTATGGTAGGCAAAATTCTCCTAATTACCCCAAATGACTCTTGTCCTTATATAATCCCTCCCCTTAAAGTGTGAGAGGAACCTGTGAAATTGTATACAGTCCTGTGATATGGCAAAAGGACTTTTCAGTTGAATTTGAATGAGAGAGGCGGGACAGTGTTCGACAGGAGATAGTTTATTACACAAGCCCTTTAACTGCAAAATTTCTTCTGCAGTTAGTCACACAAGAGGTATATACAGATTTGAAGCAATGGACTTGAATGGATCATTGATAGTTTGAAAAGGGAGGGGGCCATCTAAGAAGGAAAGTTGGAGGCTTCTAACTAGCAAAAAAGGTAGGTGTATTTACAAAGGCAAGCAACCGAAGTTTGACCAGTAACCTGAATGTGCTCAGAAGAGTTTTCCTTAGAATATCTGGTCTGGCTGATGTCATATCAGCCTTGTGAAACCTGAATCAACTCAGTTGATTCTTCCCAGCCTTATCACCTAGAGAACAGTGAGGGAGTAGATGAGTGGTGTTTTAAGCTACTACATTTTCAAACATCCCTGAACACAGAAATACAGAATAATCAGTATTGTAATTCCAGTATGAGGTAGATTGAGAGTACGAGGAGAACTGGAATAATAATGGTTACAAAGACAATCACCAATTAAAAAATATCTTGTAACCCCATCTGTTTATCTTGTCCTTCACTTCTTTCGCTTTGGGGGATGTATCTTTAAAGATTTTGCTGAGATGTATGTCGTGTAGAGTTTTGCCTATATTTTCTTCTATAACTTTTATGGTTTCAGGTCTTACGTCTAGGTCTTTTATCCATTTTGAGTTGGCTTTTGTGCAGGGTGTGAGGTAGTAGTCTAGCTTCATTTCTTGGCATGTGGCAGTCCAGTTTTCCCAGCACCATTTATTGAATAGACTGTCTTTGTTTCACTGCATTTTCTTTGATCCTTTGTCAAACATTAGTTGTTTATAGATATGCAGCTTTAATTTTGGGTATTCTATTTGGCTCCATTGGTCTTTATGTCTGTTTTTGTTCCAGTACCATGCTGTTTTAATTATTATGGCTCTGTAGTATAGTTTGAAGTCAGGGAGTGAAATTCCTCTGTTTTCTTCCTTTATAGTCAGGAGGGCTTTAGCTATGCAAGGTTTTTTTGTGGTTCCATATGAATTTCATCAGTATTTGATCAATTTCTTTGAAATAAAAAGCTTCTGTATAGCAAAAGAGACATTAACCAAAGCTAACAGACACCCTACCAACTGGGAAAAGATCTTCGCACACAATACAACCGATAAAGGTTTGATAACAAAAATTTACAAGGAACTCACACAACTCAACAAAAACAAAGCCAATAATCCAGTCAAAAAATGGGCAGAAGAGCTAAAAAGGCCCTTCTCCAAAGAAGAAAAGCAAATGGCCAACAGGTACATGAAAAAATGTTCAACATCACTTATAATCAAGGAAATGCAAATCAAAACCACTATGAGATACCACCTCACACCTGTGAGGATGGCACACATTAAAAATACAGGCAACAACAAATGTGGAGAAAAAGGAGCTCTTCTATACTGCTGGTGGGAATGCAAACTGGTCCAACCACTATGAAAAGCTGTATGGCGGTTCCTCAAAGGACTAAAAATGGAACTTCGATACGACCCATCAATACCACTTTTGGGAATCTACACAAAAAGACACAAAAACACTAATTCAAAAGGATACATGCACCCGTATGTTCATTGTGGCACTGTTCACAATAGCAAAGGTATGGAAGCAACCCAGATGTCCAAAAATAGATGATTCGATCAAGAAGATGTGGTACATATACATAATGGAATATTATTCAACATTCAAAGAAGATAAACACATGCAATTTGCAGTGACATGGATGGAATCAGAGGGGATCATACTCAGTGAAATAAGCCAGAAAGAAAGAGAAAAATATTGAATGGTTTCACTTATAACAGGACTATAAGGAAACCAAATAGGAGAGAGACACTCAACGGTGTGTGTGTGTGTGTGTGTGTGTGTGTGTGTGTGTGTGTGTGTGTGTTCAGGTGGGGAGTGGAGGGTAAGGGCACAAAATGGAGTAGAAAGGAACACAAGGGACCACGGAGATGGATCACGGGTGAATTGGTGGT